>JAYDZE010124588.1:0-23278 GCA_034509125.1 Monilaria moniliformis
GAGGCAGCAGATGGCGAAACGGCTTGAACTTTACAAGAAGGCGAGGGATGAGGTCGATTCTGTATCATGGGCAAGATAATTTTGTATGTTAATATACTTCATAATAACGATCTATAGCAGAATATAGATTGTCTATTTAAGATCAGGAACCTTCAATTTTGTAATGTTTATTCATCTGTTCTTGCATTATTGTGGTTAGCTATAGCTTATTCCCCCCCCCCCCCCCACTGTAATTTTCCAATGTACAGAACCAAGATGTAAGTTTTGAATTTAGTATAATTCAGCTGCAAGAACAAAGGGTTCAGTTTCATTTAAAAGTGGACAAGTTATTGTCGAAAGAATGGATTTTTTTTCTTTAATTAGAGCTACAAATACAACAGGTCAATCAATACATCCATGGCGACATTCCCAGCTCATGTAACTTTGAATTCCTCTTTCTTCTTGGCAATTTCTTCTAGAGTAGTCCACAGCTTTGACTCGGTATAATCCTTGATCACCATAGCTGCCCCAGCTTCTGTTAACATGCTTTCAGGATTCCTTAGAGCTAAGCCTACCACTGGCATCCCAGCAGCCATCCCAGCTTTTATTCCAGACACAGAATCCTTCATTTATGCAAACATCGGAATATGAGGATTTCAGTGCCAGACCACATTGTTATGTATCAAAGTTAATGTTAGAAAAGCTAGCCAGACCTCAAAGACAAATGCATGATCAGCAGATACTCCAAGTCCCCTTAAAGCATTCAAGTACGGGTCTGGAAAAGGCTTTGGTCGTTCACATTCGTTTCCAATCACAAGAAGTTCGAAGAATTTGTCAAGCCCCAGTAACGAGATCAGCATCTCTGCATTTGCTCTTGGTGCATTGGTGACTGCAGCGCGTCTCAGACCCTTGTCTTCCACCCATCTGCATAATGCGTCGAGCCCAGCAACAGGTTCCGTTTGTTCTGCTGCCAGTCTGCTTGTTTACTTGAGAACGTTAGTTAGCACAGAGTAAATTGTCTACAAGCATAAAGTCAAAGTATCGAATAGTGCATTTTCATATAGAAGAAACATCTATAGAACACAAGCCAACAGCATAAACTTTTCAGTGCTGATTTATTGGAGATTTAGCTGTAGTTTACCTTCGAAACATTGCCTCCTTGTCAATAAAAAATTTCCTCGCTCTTTCAAGATCCCAATCTGGGAAGAGAACCTGACAGAGTTCCTCATTATGCTTGCCACTAATATTAGTTATGAAGAATTCTTCAGTTATGGGCTCTCCTCCATTGAATCCTAGCTGTTAGGTTGTAATGACAGCAAAACGACGTAAATAGAAGAGGAGACGATGAAAGAAAAAGCATTAGGGAAAGAAAACCTCTTGAAGCATTTCTCTAAATGCATAGTAATGGATAGGATCGGAATCAGCTAGTGTTCCATCAATATCAAATAGGATTGCTTCCAGTGGAGCAACCGATGCAAGTGAAGAGCACCTAACATATGTAACCAAATGTCATGCTCAAAAAACCAATTTGCAAAGTTGAATTATAGAGCAGTCACATGAAAGATAGAGAGGATATCTGTCTTGTTCAGTACATATAGTTTTCTAGATTTGGTTATGGAAAATTTTCAACAACCCTAAGAATAAGATATTTTGCAATCTTGATGAAACTTTTCCCATTTTCACCTGCAATGTATCAGCAATCATAACAACAGAACACCACATTTTGATCAATAAAATCCAAAGGCATCCACAAGAGTAACACTTGAAACAGATGACAAGAGAAACAAGAGTAATACTCAGTTGTAGAGTTCAAAAAACTCCAATTGAGAGAAAGAGAGGGTACCTTGGCGTGGATGAAGACACCCGAAAAGAGTAGGTGGGAGGAGCAGAAAGATTTTGTGTGCCGTAAAATTGGGTGGTGTAGAAAGGACGAAGCTCTGGCACAAAAGGGAAGAAAAGCTGAAGCGCCGGCATAACTATTTGAATGTTTCACCAGTGAGGAAATCTCAGGTCAGGGGTTTCCTGTTCTGTGTGAATTTAGTGTGTGAAGGGTCGGTGTCGGTCCCACAGATCCTCAACGAATTCCGGTGGTCTACAGGCTTGCACATTCACCATCACCCCATCTAAATTTTCTAATATTCGCATTTTTAACTCTTTTCAATTAAATTTAAATTTGTGTACTTATATATAAAATTCTTAATATTGCTACTAAGCCTACTAAAATGACTTAATTATAAAATAAATAACGAGAATAACAACTGAGGATTATAAACATTTGATTTTAGAATGAATAATATCATATTGAGTCAATTTGAATCTATAATAGTAGAGGGGAACGATCTCAAAAAACTTAATATATATAAAAATCTAAATACGAAAACCACTGCATGTTCAATGATTAAAAAAAAAAAAAAACTACATACACTGCTTACAATTACGAGTTCTGTGTTATATATTGACTATCTGTATATAAAAATATTATTTAGGAATATTAGTTTGTAATTAAATTATAGTAGTAACTAAAAATTAGGTGCACGAACTTTTGAGTGTTTTCTAATTTTGCATCTGACTCTTTTTCTCTGCTTTTAAAATCACAAACTATCGATTTATTTGGAATATCTTCGAAATTAATTTTTCCTCAAATAAATTGCAAAATTGAAATTCATTATAGAAATCACGTCTGTTTTGATTTTATAAAATCACAAAAAAGCAAAAATTAAATTCCACATAATCCTCTCCTTTTCCACCTCACCATCTCCTCTCCCACCTCAGGCCCCCGCCCCCTCCTTTCTTTCTTCCTCCACCGTCTTTGCTCTCTCTCTCTCTCTACCCCAACATCTGCCGCCGCCACCAGCTACCACTAGGGATGTTCGGTTAAATCGTAACCGGAACCGCCGGTTTCGGTTTTCGAACAAGAACTGGCTCCCAACAGTTAAACCGAAACTGGAAAAATTATAAGGCAGTTCGGTTACGGTTCATGTTGCAGAGGAACCGAAACCGTCGGTTCCAAACCGGCGATTTCACAGTTAAACAGGCGACTTTATAGAGTGAGAGGGCTAAGGTGATAGGTACAGGGCTAGGTTCTGAAAATAGCTGCAAAATCGGAGGTTTCTACAACAAAACCGATGGTGTTGGTATAAAACCGCCGGGTTGGCACCAAAACCGGCGGTTTTACGTGCCATTTTTTCCCCTTTCTCCATATTTCCTCAAATCACACACAAAACACACTCTCCTCAATCATTTCTTATTTCTTATCTCAACACACTCTCCTTATTTGCTAAACTTCTTGTTGTCATAAGAATCGTTGGTCAGCTGGAGATGCTAAGCAACATAGAATCCACGATACCATGGGTGTATACGATACAAAAGTCGGTGATTTCAGAACAAAAGGATGGACTGTGACATATGCAACGATGGAGGTTGACGTTCATGGGTAGTGCAAACACGACACCATGAACGTCAACCTCCACTATTGCATAAGTTAGTTCGTCCTTGTGTTATAAAAATACTGATTTATGCAGTGTTCCCCTTCTGACGCACTTGGTTTAATTCTCGTTCCTCGTATCTAAGGTGACCAACGATCCTTTGACAATCGGCTGAGAAATTACAATCTTCTGTATTGTACAACTAAACAATAAATTAATTTTTTTTGTTAAAACTGTTAAACAAGCTCAGTAACTGCCCCAAATATCCAACATGGATATGTTGTTATATAATTTCTCTAAAAGGATTTAACTGTTTCAATAAAATTTCCAAATTTACTATTTTTTAGCTAAATCACAAGAGTAATCTCCATTATTGTAATTTATTTATTATTAATCTCAAGTCTTTTTTCTTATTTTTTTTCATTTATTTATTCATAACTATTTGCAATGTATTATAATTTGTCAATCAATCTACTTATTTACATTTGTCTTCGACTTTAATTTCAAATTTGAATTATTTTGAATTATAAAAAATATAAAATAAAAACCAAAAACCGAAATCGGAACTGCCGAAAACCGACTGAAAACCGCTGGTTTTGAACCGAAACCGGAACCGCCAGTTTTCGGTTCAATACCGAAACCATCTCTAGCCGGTTCGGTTACAGTTCCGGTGCTCACGGAACCATAACCGGTGGTTCCATATCGAAACCGGTGGTTTTTGGAACTCTGGGCACCCCTAGCTACCACGATGGACAACAAAATCATAACCCTGAAAAACTAGTATATTGCTAGCATCCCAAAACAACACAATCTAAAACTCCATCATCAAAAGCTAGTCAGTCAATTACATTTGTTCCATTTGCGAAATAAAAGTATCACATATGAAAAGCAATTTTTTCAAGAATGCATGCAAAGGATTATTGCACCAGTAACATGTTTGTACACCCTTTTTTGGAACTATTACACCTCAATTATTTACATTTTAGTGGAGGGATTCAAGATAATCAAAGAATTGTTGGCATAATTGCGAAAACAAAGATAATTGCGAAAAGAGAGACAGAGAGCATCACTGTTTGGTGGCTAATTTCGTCGGAGGAGAGCTGAGGGGCGAGGACACCGGCCATGGCCAAGAGAGGGAGGCACGGCAGCGGCTTCTCACCGATAGAAAGAGGGAGACGTGATGCTGGCAGTCGAAGGGCTGCTGCTGTTCGGTGACGTGCAATAAGAGCCATAGCGGCTCTACAACCTCTGTTCGGCCGTGAAGAAGAGAACGAGGGGGGCAGTGAAGGACGGGTGTTTGGGCAGCGCTTATTGCCGCCAGATATGGTAGGAGACGACAACTGCCAATGGTAGGAGGCGGCAACGACTCTTCATCGATTGGCCCAGGGGGGGAGAAGAAGGGAGCAGATAGCGTTGATTGAACAGTGGCTGGTGGTGGTATCGTGATGGCTGGTTGTGGGCTCGTGGCGGCAGATGTTGGGCCAGAGAGAGAGAGAGAGAACAGAGACGGGGGAGGAAGAAAGCAGCCAAAAACAACACTTTTGTAGTATAACACTTTGAATTAAAAAAAGTAACACTTTGCATTGTATTGTCTCTTGCATTCAAAAGTATAATTTGTTATACTGTATATTTTCAAAGCTGATTATTCGAGCAAGGCAGCAACAGGATATCGAATTTGTGAGCAAGTTGAATACTGAACCCCATTTCCATAATTCAAAACTTCCCTGCGTAATAACAATATGTATATTACCTATCTCACTTTGTCAATATGAATATAAATAATTAAATCATAAATGGTAAAGGCATAGATAGCTCTAAGAAATAACATTCACCATTAGATCACTAGGTCTAATTTTGTCTCAGAAACTCTTAAGGGTAACTGGAAAATGAGAAAGTTCATACAAACTTACTTTAGATATATGTAGAATGATCTGATAACATCGAACACCTTCATTTGAAGCTGTCGAACATGATTTTGTTAATTCTGTTAATGCCTATGTCGGATATAGGCTCAATTGGCTGCTCATCGTCATCTACTGAAGGGACGCTGCTCAGCATTTCCCTACTAAATTCATCTGCAAATAGGGCAGAACTGAAAAGGTTGCTATCTTTGATGTTACATGAAACACATTTTTATCAATGCTTATTGATTCTGGACCAGATATCATACAGTGTAAGCAAAACCTAGAAGTCAATTACCAAACATTATATTTAAGGAGGTGGGAGGAGGAGTTGCCATAAAATTCATGCCAATATAAAATGTGACAGCCAGCACAATTGTCACCATCACGTAAGTTGGCACAGCCAAAGCCCAATACCTGAAAAAGTTTTCATGATATCACTACAAGGCATAAACAGTGCTTCATAGAAGACATTAAGTAGGGTAATGTAGCCATAATGTGTTATTCATGGACAAGTATCGATTCAATTGCTTGTGGATTCTGCAAACATAGAACACCTCAATCTGATAGACACTTCAAGTTTGTAGAGGAAACCCTATTTATGTTTCTTTTACTATTTTAGACTGGCACTTTTACATTCTATCACAATTTTTTGAGAAACAAAGTACAGAATTTCACAAGATTCAGGCAAATTTGTTTATTCTTTAGTTGGCTTAATTTTCCATGATAACTGCTGGAGTAAACATATTATATGCATTTTAGAGATAATCTACAACAAAGCTTCAAAATCTGAATGGCAAGCATATATTCCATTGCACGAACCTGCTTGGGTAGTAATAGATCCCAATAGAATGCAACCAACGGTCGGGAACATACGCCCACACGATGAATATGACTGTTGCAGGAGAAAAAAAGAATGTGTTAGATGCTATTCTAATTATCTTATCTTCAACATTCTTCAAGCTACAACTAGATCATACTATTGAAGGAATACAAGACTACAAACATGGAAAACTACACACGAATATGTATCATATCATCTTTGCATCTTCAATCACAGCCCGATACAATTCATCCACATACATGTATCAGTACAAGCATTCAAGAAAATACATAACCAATCTAACACGTCTCTGATGATGTTTTTATCTTTAATATGCTTCAATAATGTCCAGCAGATTAAAACCCTAGTAATAATATACATCAGAACAGCATAATTTACAATTCCACAGGTATTTCACAAGCCCTAATAATCAATCATTCATAACAGTCCTACCCACGAATTTCCACCAGAGCAAAGCACATTCCACAGAATTCAAAGATAAATTAGGAACGATAAGCATAAATCGAGAACATTTCACAATCAAAGTATCTATACTAATCATAGCAATGGAGTGGATGATGCTTCGCAACGAACAGTTGAATCGGACCTGTAAAAACAACGGTGGTGATCGATCCGACGAAGCCATAAACCTCAGAGAGCTTGGGGCCGTGGTCGCCGGAGACGCCTAATTCGGCCGGGGATCTGTGGTCGACGTCGGAGAATGAAACGTTGGCCGCTCGGGTCTTAGAGAAGCTCAGAATCCGTCGAGGGCTATTAACAGAGCAACGATCTTCCATCCTAATTGTCGACTTCAGACATTACGTCGGTCAGCTAGCGAGCAGCCCGTCGCTGTGTGTAAACGTAGCTTCAATTGCTCGCCGTTTGGCTCTTAACAATCGCCGCTGACGTCTCACTTGCTTGTCAAACGGGCTAGCGGGCCAAAAATCCCGTTATTTGGTAGTGTTGGAAAAGACTAAAGCCCAAGCTTCAAGCTCAAGCAGAGAGTAAGACGATTCATTTCTAATTAACATGTCAGTATTCAAGTTATTCTATAATTTTTATTAGTTTATATGGTAAAAATTAATCAATAAATTGACGATTCAAATCATGACCATGCGATAAATAAAAATTATTATTGATCACTTTTAAAAAATCAATAAATAAATCGACATCATATGATAAATGAGAATTATTATTGATTCTTTTTTAATAATAAGAAGGAAAAAAAAATCTTCAAAATCACGCATAAGTAGAATTTTGAAAAAGGGAACTTAAAAACGTTAAAACGCAACGATAAAGTATTACTAGAATAATTATATATTATTACTATTTCATATTTGTGCTGCAAAAAGGATTCAGTTGATTGCCTTCTGCAGCTCTCAACTTCTCTCTATATATTAATATACACACGCTCTTCAAATCGGACGCGCTCCTAGATCTCCACTTATTTCCCTCTCTTTCTACCAATTCTTCACAAGAATTTGGTGAGTCCCAGATCTTCCTTTCTGCCTCCTCGATCCTTTGTTTGTTAGGAACTGCGTTAACTTTATGATATTGGTAATTAGATTAGAGTACGTAGAGATTTGAAGTAAGTTGGATAAAAGGAGTATGAGATTTCTGTTAATCTTTTCCTCTTGTTTGATATCTTTTTGACACTATCTTTTGCTTAATTTTGAGCTATTTTTATCCTTTCTCTTTGGCGTGGTGAACAATTAGAGCAATGGCTGATTTGATCTCACAATCTATGATACGATTGGTGAAACTCCAGATCACGGGAGAATTGATAGTCCTCATTGTCTATCTTTTTAGTTGCTCGGCCGATTTTGGTGAATTTCAAGTTAAATGAAAGATTGGATCTTTTGTTTTTCTATTCTGTTTGTTTAGGTGACTTAATTTAGATTCTGGACTTCATGTGCTGCTCCCTTTGATGAGATTTCATCTTCTTTCATACTTTTATGTGCTATTGTTTTAAATTTGGCCTTTTTCTATGTGGATCTGATTCCGACAGAATGTACTTTGATTTGCAATGCCAATGTTTCCAACTTATTCTATGCATTCAAGTTTACTCTTTTGTTTTCTGTCTTTATGGTTTTCATATTTGACGAAAAGATATTTGAACCTATATTAGTAAGACTAGTTTTTTCCATAGATCGGTGCTGCTGATTTGACCCCCTTCAATCATAAAGATCTTCATTTTGGGCTACATGCTGATAATGTTTTCTGAACTTAAGCCTACATGTATTAAGTTTTCTTTTACGTCTAATGCTAAGTTGTGACCGGGATTAAGTTTGCTTGATCTCCATTCTGTGTAAAGTTTTTTGTTTGTTGTCCATGCCTTCACTTATGTTATTTCCAGAATTTTATGGAGTACATTATGTAGAGATAGAAAATTTCTGCAAGAAAGGGTGTTGCTTTTATGTCAGCTTTAAACTATTAATCTAACTACTTACAATTTTCTGCCATGTACTCCAATAAGAGCATGAATCTAACTGCCATTGGCATGTTTGCTTGTCTTTCAGATAATTTACCAGAATTTCTGCAGCTGCTATGGGGACTGTTGTGGATGCTGCCAGTGCAAACAAGGTATTTTCTTTCAATCTGGTTGATTGTTATTCTTGAGAGTTAAGCAAATAAATAGAGCTATTGGCATTACTCTGAAGTTGCTTATTTCATGCTCAATGGAAGAAATTAAAATTGAGTCCCAAAAACATGTTAAATACCCTTGGACATTCGGGTCACAACTAATTATGCAGAGCAGTTTTAATAGATATTTGGATCTCTTATCTTGCAAGAAATTCACACATTATTTGTTCAGGAAGCAAATGGAATTGCACCAATCAACAAGAAGGTCACCGTTGTGTTTGTTCTGGGTGAGTACTTTCCTTTCCAAAAATTTCTGTGCACATGTTGGTCGTATAAGTTAGTCTTTTCCCATTCAAACTCGTCAAACGATCATTGGAATGTATGCATTATTTGTTTTGCTCTCACTTGTAGTTTGAATGGCTCTCATCTATGTGAAAACCTTTTTTTCACTGAGATCTCTATCGATGCTATCCTGATACATACATGCCTTTTCTCTATAAACTCGAGCAGGTGGCCCGGGCAGTGGTAAGGGCACGCAGTGTGCAAACATCGTCGAACATTTTGGTTATACTCACCTGAGTGCAGGTGATCTTCTCCGAGCGGAGATTAAATCTGGTTCTGAGAATGGGTAAAACTTTTTTCTAGCTCAAACGCTATTTATTATGTGGGTTGTCTTTTATACAGGGAGAAAGAAAAGCCTTTTTATGAACAAGGGTTGCTTCATCCTTCCTCATTGTTCTTTTAATCATCTTGATATTGCATGGATTCCTATTTTCAGGTTTCTGGTACTGTATAATCATGAACCTTGATCTAAGATTGTGGTTGGCTCATAACCACTGTAGTGAGCTAATAATATAATCATAGCACTTTCTTAAAATAATGCATTGCTTTTGGTTTCTTACAATTAACGGACTCAGAGTCCAGGATTGGTTTAAAGGCATAAGTGTTTTCTTTGTTTTCAGCTTCTTACAATTTCTCTGGTTACCTGTAGGACTATGATTCAAAACATGATTAAGGAGGGAAAAATTGTACCTTCAGAGGTCACAATCAAGCTTCTTAAACGAGCAATAGAGGAAAACGAAAACGACAAGTTTCTTATTGACGGTTTCCCACGTAATGAGGAAAATCGTGCGGCATTTGAGTCTGTAGTAAGTTTATGTTTACTATATATATGCATATCGAGTTCCTTGTATGCTTGTTGCATGCTAATATGAGATGGTTTACAACATTCCAGTAGCAAGTAATACATCTTATGATTGTCTATTGGCTGTTGTTACCATGTTACAGTTTGCTTTTTCTTTCCGCAGACTGGCATTCAGCCAGAATTGGTGCTTTTCTTCGACTGTTCAGAGGAAGAAATGGAGAAGCGCTTGCTGGGTAGAAACCAGGTTACATATTTGATTAGTATCCTAATCAGCTTTCTTCTTCTAGAGGTGTCTGTATTCATCTTCAGTCCTTTTTTTTATTTCTCTTCCTGCATAGGGTAGGGAAGATGATAATATTGAGACAATAAGGAAGAGATTTAAGGTCTACATGGAATCTAGTCTCCCAGTTATTGAATATTACAGTGCAAAAGGCAAGGTTAAGAAGGTAATTTAATCACCATTTGTACCTTTATTTGTATAGTCAGAAGAAGTCAAATATAATACTGGATGTTTCCTTGGATTTAGATTGATGCTGCAAGACCAATTGGAGAAGTTTTTGAGGCGGTCAAAGCAATTTTCACTAAGGTAAGCATTATTGTTCTTCCAGGGATTGATGCATAAAAGTGCTGCCAGATGAGGCCATGTGCCTTGAAGACAACATCACTTAGTGTAGCGTAAAGTAGAATGCTCTGATTATGGTGTTCTAATGAATTAGGTTTTATTTTACGAAAAATTACCTGCCACTTCCAGTCTTGACCACAAACTGACTACACTGGTATGACAAATGAATTGCAAATTTCAATTGTTTATAGATCCGGAAAACATTTGAGTGAGAGTCAGATGCAAGGATTTCTGTATACCACTTTAGTCCAATATCTCTCATTATGAAGATGAGTCATGGCGTAAACAGAATTCAAATTTCAGTAATCGATAATTGACAGGATAATTTAGTTTGTACTGTTTCTGGGTTGGGAGATCAGCTGAGTGGGAATCTACAATTTTTTATTAATACGATGCACATCCTTTGCAGCCATAAACTCCTATATAATAAAATTTATTTCGCTTGACACAGGTTGCTGCTTAAATTTGCTACTTCACTCATCATTTTGCACCAGATATCAGTGTAGGTAATGATCTACTAACTGCTTGATATACTGCCTTTTGTTATTAGTAAGTGATATAAATTGAACAGAATCAAAAGACACTGTTTTGATAGTTCGATTGTGTAATATTGTCGACTTGGCAGGTCGTGTAATTATGCAGAAATTGTGTATTCCTCTTGTTATATTGCTTGTATTTTATTGCAACTATTAGTTACCCTTGCTCAAAGTTTTATTGGTTTTCTTGGGCAGGCAGTTCTGAAATATATGGCTCGAGGAAGTCTGTGTGTTATCAGTGGATTTCTCCCCCTGAGGTGGAGGGGTTACATTTTTACTTTTATTTCGATTGCAATGTTATGAGGTTTCTTGCCTCTATATTGTTTTACCATAGTGTCTCAACGAGGTTATTGCCTCTATATATGCTAATATATATCTAATATACGACGACTGAATTATCCTATATTTTCATATTTATTAGTAATAAGATTGCTACATGTTCATGTATGCCTCATTAGTTTGCTCTAAATTTGGATATGTCATTGCCAGCTGCGCTCTTTCTCTCTCTCTCTCTCTCACACACACACACACACATTTAGCAGAGCAATGGATAAAAAATGTTCAAATAAGCAACCAAATAAAGTGTAACTTTAGCTCAATACTTGAAGGATCTACTAAGTGTTTAAGAAGAGAAAAGTTCCAAATCACTATGAATTGTCTTGTCTGATGAGAGAATCAAGCACTCTACAGATTACCATTACCTAAGGAATATGCAGTTAGGACACAAGAGAAATAGAACACAAAATGCACCACTGATAACTCGTCGCGCACCACATTGATCGAAACACACTCTAAAACAACATGAACTTCCTCATCAACATCATGCCCTCTGCTAAAAATTCCATTGCTGGATTTCTTACGAGCAACGGGACCAACGGAGCCTTTGATGCTTCAACATTTCGACATTTGGAGAGATTCGAGGAACGAGAGACCTATTCCTTCTACTTTTGTTTCCTCAAAATGCTTGCAGCCATCAGACCCCAAAGAAGCACTAGCAACCATGTTCAAGTTCTAGTCAACAAATATGATACCATTCTCTTGTATGGTGTCAAGAATAAGGGCAAGTCTGCCCTCAATTCGTTCGTTTTTCTTTGGCTCAAATGCAACTGCATATACATCAGCTTCTTTCGATCTCTCAGCAATCAGATTTCCTATAACTCTGCATGCATTGTTGTCAGTGAGGGACGGCAGCACGTTCCTCAGATCCTTGGCATTTGTAGTGGCAACAGATACTACTTTACTGGTTCCTCGATGCATCACTTTTGCGTGGATAAATCGTTTTGAAAAGAACACATTCAGCAGAAATGGTCTCATA
The DNA here is from genome assembly GCA_034509125.1 of Monilaria moniliformis. Classification (NCBI taxonomy): domain Eukaryota; kingdom Viridiplantae; phylum Streptophyta; class Magnoliopsida; order Caryophyllales; family Aizoaceae; genus Monilaria; species Monilaria moniliformis. The sequence goes on from JAYDZE010124588.1 coordinate 12,329, forward strand.
TACATATCTGCCCTCTGTTTCCATGACTTCCTGTTAGGCCTCTTAGCAGCTTCACTACGAGATCTCCGCGTCCAAGCAGCTTGAACAACAACGCCCTTCAAACGTTCATAAAAGATCAGACTACATGCCATAAAAAGAAAGCAGCAACAAGATTGATGAACAAAGATTGACACATAAAGCAAAATGCCATTCACAGTTTCCAAACAAACACGTTTGTTTCTAATGGATCTAATTCGAGCGATGTAATTACGAATTTTTGAACTCCCTAGCCCTTGCAATCTATAGATCAATAACATAGAATATTTGCATTTTCCTATCAAAATCTATGTGAATGCCCCAAAAGAAAATTTTAATGCATCATATCTGGTATCACTAAGCAGCAAGCAGCAAGCAGCAAGCAGCAAATATGTCTAAACAATAGATTCTAACCAACCCCCTTTCAATGAAACCTCTCCATTGTTGTAATGTAAATTAATCCAAAACTAATTACAGAACAAGGAGTTTTTCAGATGCAAGAAATAATCCTTTTCCGCACAAACCTGCGATTCTAGTTCACTTAAACAAGGGAAATTTTATGCTTTTATCTAATTGTCATTTTGCACATTGATCTAACTTCAATAATTTTCCTTCTCTATTGCAGCAAAATATGTCTTCATCAACTGATAACGGACTATTCGAAGTTACAGCGCAGTTCTACTAGAAATTTGCATAATACACGCAAGTGTGTGTGTGATTATCCAAAATTAATGATTCTGAAAAAGTGGACAACAAATCGAAAAGGCATTTCAGTGGGGAAAAAAGAAAAGAAAAGAAGAAAAACCTGTCTCGGAGTGCGAGTTGAAGAGGAGAGAATTGAGCTAGTTGTGGCAAGTTTGATTTTAGGGAAAGAAGATGACCACGAGAGACAAGCGCGGCCATCTCTTTTGACGGAGGAGAGAGAGAGAGATAAAGGCGGAATTGCTGATATGCAAGTAGCCATTTCTACTTCTTTAGGAGTTGAGAAATATGAGCGGCTGGAATTTCTAGATATTTGAGTTTGATTATTTTCAAATTAAATATGGTATGGGCCTATTGTCAGCTGCATGCCTGTATCAAGGCCCATGTTGAAGACTAATGTTTTCTATGTGAGATAAGAAGTGATAAATTTGCCTAAAATATCAATATCATAATTGATAGAATGTATTAGCGTATCTATAATATGTAATTCATTATTTAATAAAATATATTAAAATAGAATATAATTAATATTTAATATAATTAGTATTTGTATTAATTATACCACCCTAAGAAGTGATATACATAATCTCATAAATTAGTATAATATTTATGGACTTTTAATTTATAAAAAGTTATGTATTTCATGTCAAACAAGATGTTAAGTGTCATAAATATATTATACGCACTAATCACTAATGTCACGAAAATATGCTATGTCTAGAATTCTTTGATACCATTATTTTTGGACAGTTGTTAGACGATTTTATATTTAGATCTGTCACTAATTTAATACCTCATATTTGGTCTGAATTCATCACTAATTTAAAAATAAATTACTATGTATTAACCATATATATTAATGTGTGAATTTACATGATGATGATTTAGACCGGGATCAAAAGTTAAACACGAATATACTAAAGTGTTATGAAATTCATTAACCACATAATTTTAATAACAAATCTTCTAATTGTACAGAATTTTTAATACTGAATTACTGATGACTTATTTGTATCAAGATAAAAGCAATGTATTACATGCAAGATTATTAGTCTTTAATTAAAACTCATATATATTGTAGTTCACATGTTGCAAATTGACCACACTAGTAATAATATATGAGGGAATGACGACGAAGCACACCTTATTTGATAACATATTTTTCATCTCACTAATAAATTAAGAGTTTGAATCGAGCTTATTGCGCGTGTAGGAGTGTGCGTGGGTTGCGTAGGAAAATGTCAATTAATTTAAAACAGTCCCACCACGGCCCTCTATTTAATTTTAAATTTTTTTTATCAAATTCCGAAGAAAATCACAGGCGGACTCATCTTTGACCAACATATGACTTGTATTTGGTCATCTCCCATTGACAAAATCACCATTCTTTTTTTCCAAATAATTTTCAACATTCATGACTTTTACCTTCGAATGAATTCTTCTCTGTCACAATCTTGATTAAACGCCCTCGCCATAACTATATAAGCAATCGCGATCAACTTCCATTGTCAACAGCGAAAAAAAAAGAAGAGCATTTTACGAAGAAACGACATATCTCAGTTTGAACATGGGATCATTCACCGCCACTTCTCTCAACTTCCTCAAGAAATTTTCCAGCCAACAGGAGCGGATGCCGGCGGCTGCCGTCTTCGACGAGAGCTCGGAGAGTGAGCACTACTGTTCCATATGCCTAAACGACATATGCGGTGGCGATGGCTGCCGGAAGCTGCCGGAATGCGGCCACAGCTTCCATTCGAGGTGCATTGATGTGTGGCTTCAATCACACTCGACGTGCCCTCTTTGCAGAGCTCAATTGCCTCAGATAATTTCACTCAATCGAAATCAGTACGAGTGGAATGATTTCGTGTCCACATTTTTGGTACTGATTAACGATTTTCTGCACAAAATGTGCAATCCTCTCAACGATGAGCTCTCTTCCATGCTGTGCGCCAACGTTGCTTAGATGATTTTATTGTTTCTTGTTTTTCTTTATTGATTCTTTGTGTGTAATTACATTTGTTGCGACAAAAAATGAATGGATTTTTCATCTTGTGTAATTGCAGTAAATAGTGAATGAAACTGATGGACTTGTGAATCAAGTCTAAACACGATATATGTCGTAAGAAGCAGAAATTGCACGACAAAATAATAGTTCAATAAATATATATATATATATTGTATCTGGTGGAATTATTCGGAAATGGTTGAAGGGCGAAAGCCATGTTTGATAGCAGCCTCCCAAATTTTTCCGACATCGAAGATGGAGTCGCCGCACTCGTGCATATCCCAATCTTCGACGGCGTGCAGTATTCCGGCGACGCGCGCAGCACTCATGACTCTTCTCGGCAGCCAATTCTACCAAAACAATCCTTAAAAATGTGGAAAACAGAGACAGTAAAAGCTGATGCATGTTGTTGGTCTCGAAACGAGTACTCTACTAACCTCACAGGAATGAAGATTTTGGAGAGAAGGAGGGGCGACCATGGAAGGAGTGTGGCAGTACAAGGCGTCGCCGCGCGCCTTCTTTGGCGGGAAATGGGAGAAAGGAATGAAGAGAGTCCCCTTTGGTGCCTTGAGCTGTTCATCTCTTGATAATCCATCTCCAACTATCCATACCTGCAACCGTTCTACTTGTCTCAATTTCTCTTCTTTCTTAAAAAACAAAATAATCAAAATTGCTCACCCTCTGTGTGTAACTTTTGGACACTGCAACTTCACCCTCAGTTGTTGCAGATAGCTTCAGCTTCTCGGTTTCATAGAATGTTGAAACCTGAAACAAAATCAAATTAAATTTCTTGTAACAAACAGGTAAACCGTAAATGGTGGAGAGAGAGAGAGAAAGAGAGAGAGACCTGAATGCCCCGTTGGAACAAAGCAGATACAATAGCAAAAGCAAGTTTGGAGAGACCGCCTCGGAATAGGATGTCGGTTGTTCCTCTGGGAATGCTGTTTAGGACAATGGCTACTGCTAGACTGCTTCCATCAACAACTTTAGTTTTTAGTTTGGGGTATCTTTCAATATAAACTGCTCCACTCCTGTTGAGTTCCTCGCTCTGAAAATTTACCAAGACACGTGCTAACCGGTCAATTTAGCATGATTAGTGTAAAATTAATTAAGGTTGTTAAGAGGACTTGCCTGATTGAGCAATCCTAGGCTTATAACCTTGGAACCTCGTACATCAGCTTCAAGTATGGCTTCTTCGATTAAGGTATTGATACCTTGTTGCCATTTTAGGGCATACTACACGTATAGAACAAGCAATGAATGGGGTGATGATCCTTTCTAACGGAAACATGACAACATGGGATTATGGTGTGTTTACCTCTATACTGTAACGTGGGACGGTCCACATCTGTAGCTTGAGTTTCCCTAACAGATTTCTCTCTACAAGAAACGTGCCGCCATAGATGGAGTTGAGCGCGACAGAGAGCCACAACAGAGGCCACATGAGGCACGTGCTCCATTTCGATTCATGAGGCCTTGAAGCAAACGAGGCAAATCCCAGCCGGAGGTGGAAGATGGATTCCGGCGTGGTTAGGTGGGTCAGGTGCACGACGTCAGGAGACTCCTGCCGCCTCTCGAGTGAGCTCTGGTACAGTGCGTCGGATGACCTGTCTGTGGTGCCGTGGATGTAGTCGTATAGCGGCATAAACAGCGAGTAGTTGGTCCGGAATTGAGTGTGATGCAGCGAGTGGAACCTGCAGTGTATAGTAACAAATAAAATCCCATGTAAGATATTCTTATGCATAACTATTGATTTTACAAGTAGACTTACGAAGGCGTATACATCAAGTATTTGAGAGGAGGGAAGATGGAAAACGGCCACTTAGGGATGAACTCGAAGTTGCAGTGCCCCATATTGTTCATCAAATCAATGTAGGTTATGTATCCAAACACAGATGCCAACGAAGCCGTGCCGTTAAACAGAGTTCCAAGAAGTGGAATAGCAAACAGCAGAAAATAAGCTATGTGCTCTGCAAATGGATGTATCACAGCTGCCATGATATTATATCACAAACGCCGTTAATTTCTTCCCCCACAAAACACACACACTCACACTAACATATACCATTTTTTGCTCACATGAAATGGGCTCAGTGACCATGGAGGAATGGTGGTGAGAATGGTATCTAGAGTAGAGATAATGGTGGTGCAGGGCTCTGTGCAGCCAGTAGTAGAGGTACTCAACGGGGCCTGCGTGGAGCAACGCCGTTATAATCACGCCGTCAGTCCTCCACGCCGGCAAGGAAGAGGAGGCTGACAGTATGTAGTTGAAAAAGTAGAAGAGAAGTCCGTTTAGCAGAATCTGATCATCCCTGCAAGAGACACACGATCATTAAAACTAAACATCACTTTGTTGAGGCTAACTAAGAAGAGGAAGGGAGAAAAAGAGTAAAAAACCAGTTGCTTTCTCTGTCAACTTGTTCGAATTCGATGCCTCTGTCCACGATTCTGTTGTTGCCTTTAGCAGTTCTGTGTCGAGAGATGGAAATCCAAATCTGGTTGTGGAGAGCTCTTGATAGTAGAAATGGCAGAATGAGGAGATTGGTGTAGTCCAGCTCATTCTTGCCTTTTGCTGCAAGAGAGTAGAGGCTGTGCATTGCCCATGGAGCCAAGATGATATACTACAAAAGGGAAGTTTGATGAAACTTGACAGTTTCTATTTAATCTAGATTAAACCTAAAATAATACACAAACACAAAAAGTGTGGTGAGAAAGAGATTAGAGTACCTTAAAACTTCCAAGAGGCTTCCATGGCCACTCCGTAAGCAACCCTGGTTTTGTAGCCATTTTCTGGATGTTTCTCTGTCTGAATATCAGCCCCTTAAATAGGGAAAATGCAACGCAAATCTTAAAAGAATATTTTCAAAAAGAAAAAGAAAATCATGGACAATATATAAATATATATATATAGATGTAATAAAATTTGAATCACTTCTTATTGCATAATAGAGACTAAATAACCACAGTATTAATAGATCTAACAGTTAATAATATGACATATGTATTGAATAAAGCGTATATATAGTCCTAATTATCTTTGTTTCATGTCCAAGTTGTAACGGAGAGTATTTCTTGGAAGTCTGGTCGATTTAATTATTTTTCCATTCGATTCTTCTTGAAATAGTAAGTATGATAGATATTAATTAATAGTATATTTTATATTATATTATTTTTTATTAAAAGTATTTAATAAAAAATTTATATGAGTTTTTCTTCACTGTACGTTCCGAAATAAGTATCAGTTCTTATAAATAAAAGAGATAATTTTTACTTGTGTATTGACTCGGTGGTGAAATGGTTAATATCTTCTCAAAGTAATTTTATGCAATGACATGCCACGTCCAAATATTAGAAGAAAAATAAATGCACATCTCCACCAGCAACTGGGTTTCCTCTCATAAGAAAGAAAGAAAAGACGATAGCATAAAAAATATTAAATTTCAATTTAACTTAAAATATTAATTAGATTATGTAATATAAATTTTTATTTTTATATATTTTCACAAAATTCTAAAATTTATAGTAAAATACGGTCGGGCACAAAAAAATGTAAGACAATATTAAGATGAGTCCAATTTTGAACAATTCTCGTACGTACTATTAAATTGAAATATCCAAATTCTCTTCAAACCAACTTTTTAAATTGGGAAGATAGTTTATAATTTTTGGAAAATTGTTAAGGAGATCATCAAATATAGGCCGACATTAGGCGAGGAATAAATATGAACAATCTGTCAACTGTAAAAATTAAATACAGACTTACTAAAAATTGAGTATCAGTAGTACTTGGAGTATTAAATATTCGAAAGCTGATATTGTGTGTTTCTTTTTATGGACGATTATCACTATTGCCGTTAAATAAATTATTTTTGTTACTGTGACCTTTTCTGAAAGGGTACAAGTGGTAATGGTTCGTCATTGGTTATACAAAATTACATATTATTAGAGAGCGGTAATCAGATTTGTGTAGTGCTAAAATTAGTGATGTTAATCGGGTCAATCAACTCAATTTATTGGATTGTTCAGTTATTGATTATGCGGGTTGGAGTTTATAGAATTGAATTTTTTTTAATTTGTTTCTGATTAGCCCGTTAGGCCAATTGGATTTGAACAAATGTATAATTTTTTTAACTAATATATATATATATATATATATTAATAATTTATATTTGTTACAAATGAATATATTTATAAACGAGTATAATTTCAACTAGAAACCCATATGCAACTCTTAGAGAGGTAAGAATACATTTTTTTAATAATTATTGTTTCTTAATTTTTATAACTAAAAATTTTACGTTAAACATTAGAGTAAAACATAGAAAAGTGAAATGATTAGTACTCTTTCCGTCCTGGTAAACAAGTCACACTTGTAGATGACACGAGATTTTAGAAGCTTTTGTTTAGGGTGTGTAAATAGACAGAAAAAAAAAAGTTGTTAGGTATATTAATGATGAGAGATAAACTAGTAATGTGAGAGGAAAAATTGTTAGTTTTATTAATGATGAGAGATAAAAAATTGTTTAGAATGTAAAAACTTTCCAAATATGAAAGTGTGACATCTTTAGTGAGACAAATATCTTTAGTGGGAATAAGGGAGTATAATTTTTTAATGTAGAATCAAAATACATTTTCACATACATATGAAAAAAAAGTTTATTATACTAACTTTTAGAAGTTTGAAAAAAAAAATAATAAAGTTTGAAAAATAAATAATTAGAATTTGCTCATTTTCAGGTCAACCCTATGAGGCTCGGGTTATTTTCGGGCCAACCATATTAGATTTAAGGTTATTCAAGTTGAGATTATTTTCGGGTTATGAATTTTCAATCCTAGCCCTACAGAATTGTCGAACTCTTCGGGTCAACGCATAAAATTCGGACTAAATTCTCTATCTACAACTAATCTTAATTTGAACTCATGCAATTCTAAACCTAATCGGTGACAGACTATAGTTTCGTCCTTAAATCTTCTAGCGACGAATGATTTAGATTCAAATTTTATCATTAAGAGTCAGTTGTCGCATACAATTAATTAGCAACGAATTTATGAATATTGGCAACAAAATTAGCCATTGTTGATAGCTGATTTTTTAGTAGTGAATTAAAAGAATAAATTATTGTAGCAATCATATCATTTGAAGAAATAATACACAAAAAGCAAAATCTTATTGGCAGGTTAGGTATGCACACGAATTCCTAATATTAGTTAGACATATGAATTAAGAAGGTCCTAATATAAGTTAGACATATGAATTAAGAAGGATTATAATTTTCTAAACATGGATAAGGTCTTCATCACCATGAGACTATTTTGAGAAATTTAAAAAGCAAAAATAGTTTTAGCTATATTTAACATGGATAAATTGGTGCATTTGTGGGTGCACATGCTCTCCATTTCGCAACATCTTCGTAATGCAGCAACAGCATATTATCAGCCCCTCCTAGCTTTATGATGCATACTCAAAATTAGGTTATACAGTATAATTAATACTCCCTCCGTCCACCAATTACAGTCCCATTGGTGGACTGCACGGGTTTTAATGCAAAATTGGTAAAGTAAGAGAGATAGGGAGAAAAAGTGACTGGAGAGAGAAAAAGTAGTTGATAAAGTATGAGAGAGATGAAGAAAAAGTAGTTGGAGAGATAAAAAGTGGTGGGTCCTATTGGTATAAGTTGTAAATAAATTAATGTTTAGGGTTATTGTATTGTGAGAAAGTTTCCATAAATGTAATGAGACTACTTTTGCTGGACGGACCAAAATGGAAAAATGGGACTATTTTTGGTGGACGGAGAGAGTATGATTAACATTTATTAATTATGGAAATTTGTATAAAATTATTGAATTCGTTCTATAATTTATTGAACTAAAAAAGAGTTGGAATTTTTTAAAAAGATAAAAAAAAATAGAGATATTTTTTAGAATATGTTAAAAATTACATTATAAAAAAAACCTCGATTGCCAAGCACCATATTGCTCGCTACAATGTCCAAAGTGCTCGGTAACAAGGAATTACTGAGCAACTTCCGAGCACGGCCAGTGCTCGGTGTAAGGCTCGTCGCTAAATTACCGACCACATACTGAGCACCGAGCCATTCAACTATCGAGCACTACAAGTACTCGGTACCATACAATAAACTACAGACGACAAGGTATGGCACTTACCGAGCACTGTGGCGTGCTAGGAAATATTGGGCCGACGACTGGTGGTTGGTTTTCTAGCACGCCAATACTCGGTAGCGAAGCACGAGTGTAACAAATATACCGACCACATATGTGCTCGGTAAAGCGACCCGGTCGAGTTTGTTGAAGTGCAACGTTGCACACGACCGGGTCCAACTCCCTAGAATCCATCAAGGTCACCCGGATGGGTGGGTATTATTGTACTAATCCACCCAACTGGATCCATGTTTCTGGAATCCATCCCATATTTTACATTTTACCCGGCCGGGTACAATGTTGCACCACAAGGAACCCAGTCGGGTTGTTATACTTACCGAGCACTTGGTGCTCAGTAGTTGTCGATATTTGCCATATGCATAATCTTTATGTGCTCGATAACTATTACTATTTTTTTTAAATTTATAAATATATAAAATTAAAATTAAGAATTAAATACACATTTAAAATAAAATTCGATAATATATAAAATTACTTAAAATAATTTTTATTACAATCATAATAGTTTGAATCCTAATAATCTATATTTTTTCCATTTGTTGGAAGAACTGGTTCATCTGCTCAGCCATCTTCAATGCTCTCTCATCAGCCGATGCAACGCGTATCTCCAATTCTTTCATTATCTTCTTGAGAGACTCGTTCTCGGACTCAAACTGGGCGCGAACTGTCTGAACCCGTCGCTCGACTACCTTATCGACCTTGCTAGGGTCGATTTAGGGAAATTGGGCATCTGAGTCGGACAAGCCTGTAACATCTAGAAAAAAGAGGCTCGTCACTTGTCCTGCTCCAGGAATTTGTCTTCTCTTCTTCACCTTCCCGGCCACCTGGAGAAAAATAGCATCGAGGTCGGGGTTCTCTTCTCCCTCAGCCCGTCTTTCTTACGCGGCTTTCATTACTTGTTCCTTCGGGAAAAAAATATATTACATTATTTATTTAAACATTAGTAATGAATTTAAATTGAAAGTCGATATTTACCTCAATTTGCATCGCCTGCTGGGAACAAATCAATCCTTGAGAATCAGTCTTTTTCGTAAACTTGTGAGTCTTTTGGAAGACTTCCCAAAACGTGGGGCGCTTCCCTACATTATCTTTTGCCTGAAAAAAAAAACAATTAGAAAAAAAGAATTAAAAAACAATAAAAGAAAATAAATTAGAAAAGAAATATATATTACCATTTTTTCTGTTGTCTCGACGAACGAAATAGACCCGCGGCTGTGTGTGGCTTGTTAACCTGCAAGCTAAATTTGATAGGTTTTTGTTTGCTAACTAAGTTTTGGTGTCGTTGTTGGAAGAGAATAAATTCAGCCTATCAATATAATTTATATTGTTTCTCACTTTCCTCTATACTATTGAATTAGTATAGAGCAAGTACGGGGTGTCGAACCCACGAGTAATGAGAATTTCATTACATGTTTACTATACCTAAGAAGGGTTGGCGATGTCGCCACGCCTAAAGTCATTGAATGAAAGGGAAATACAGAAATTAAACTAATTGTAAAGAGTGGGAAACATTATCTTCTTTTGAATTTCTGCAACGCATCTCTCTCCTGTGACTTCTCAGCTTCCCACAACTTTCCCTCTTCTTCCCACCACCAGAAATTGCACACCATGGCTCCGAGGAAGAAGCAATCGCAGCCACCCAAGAAGCCTCGACCATCAGCTACTCGTAGTTCTCAACGGACAAGATCAAGGCAAGACCATATGCCCTCTCAAGCGGAGACATCATCGCGGGAAACCGCGACCATTTGTTCACCCACCGGAGCCCTAGCTGCGGCAGAGCAGCCCTCGCTCAATGCCAAGCCAAGAAGGCGCGCTTCATAGTCTCGACCGGCGACAGCTAATTGGCGGGAGTTGACGCGACTGCCTCACCCAACAATCGCCAATCCTCCAGTCCCCAGAGACCGGATAGCAGACAAAAAGCCACGCTGGTCCATCTGCTATTCCACCGGAAAGAGACCCTAGTGCTGGGGCTTACTTTTAAATTCCAATGAAGGAATCCCCTTCCCGAGATCTCTCCAGGAATAATATGGGAAATTAATTACATATTA
>JAYDZE010124699.1:0-23272 GCA_034509125.1 Monilaria moniliformis
TATATGTGTGTGTGTGTGTGTGTGTGTGTGTGTGTGTGTGTGTGTGGATCACATCTTTGGCCATGACCATATTCAACGACCGTGATCCACGATGGTAACCATTACCGTGGTAGACGTTCATGGGTGCAAGATCGTGAGTGAGCCACGATCGTAGGTGCTTGATTATGGTTGAGTAATCATAGGTGCATGATCATTGGTGTGTGATCGTGGCTCACATCTTTGGCCATGACCGTGTTCAACAACTATGGGCTACGATGTGAACCATTACCATGGTATACGTTCATGGGTGCAAGATCCTGAGTGATCCACCATACTTGAGCCATTGTGAGTGGGCCACGATCATGAGTGAGTGATCACTTTGGCCACGACTGTGTTCAACGGCAGTGAGTCACGACATTAATCATTACCGTGGTAAATATTTGTGGGTGCAAGATCATAAGTGAGCCACCATTTTGAGCCACCGTAAGTGAGCCACGACCATGGGTGTGTGATCGTGGGTGCATGATCGTGAATTAGTGATCGTGGATCACATCTTTGCCTATGACCGTGTTCAATGACCATAAGGCACGACAATATTCATTACACTGGTATCTGTTTGTGGGTGTAAGATCATGAGTAAGCATTCGTGCTTGAGCCACTGTGAGTGAGCCACGATCGTGGTTGCTTGATCATAGGTGCATGATCATGGGTGAGTGATCGTAGGTGCATGATCGTGAGTGAGTGATCGTAGGTGCATGATCGTGGGTGATCACGATGGTTGAAGGCCCTTGTGGGTGCCATCTGTGAGCCATGATGGCACTCACGATGGTCACTGCCATCGTCGCCTTAAGAAATAGACAAAGTTTTCTTTGTAACTTGAATTTTTAATCCATATTTACACATTATGAATGTAAATTGATAATGTATTTATTAATATATATCGAGTCTAACAAATCATTCATTGATTATAAGTAATTTCACTAGATGTATTGTTCATTATTATATTTGCAATATAGAGTACATATCATTATCATTATTTGTGTAAGTAATAGATTATAATTAAGTATGTTTTAACATATATCATGTCTAACAAGTGATTATAAGATTATACATTATTTTAGTTGAAGTGGCATGTATTATTAAGATTTCCGAGATACGAGTACATGTCATCATCATTTGTGTAAGTTTGGGTCTATCATGATGTAAATCTTTATATGATTATACAAATTAGTTTGTGAAGGTTTTAGTTTTTTAGTAATGCTACATATTTCATTACAGTATTCATGAAACACCTCTTAAACTTCATACGACAACTTAAAAGTCACAAATCATAATTTGATTTTAAGAACACGGTGGTTGAAGGTCACCGTTGGTGTTATTGTGGGCTACAACCATGATCAATGATGGTAGCACACGATGGCCACAACCATCGTTGCCTTAAGAAATACAAAAACATTTTCGTTGTATCTCGCAATTTTAATCTGTATTAAAATATTATTGGTGAAATATAATCATGTATCTACTAATATATATGATATCTAATTATTATAAGTGAGTTCACTAGAAATGTTGTGTATTAATAATATTTGCAAGATAGAGTACATATCATCATCATCAATTGTGCAAGTAATGGACTATGATAAAACACTGTTTAACATATATCATGTCTAACAAGTGATTATAATATTATGCGTGATTTTTAGTAGAAGAGTTGTGTGTATTTTTAAGATTTCCAAGATACGATTACATGTTATCATCATTTGTGTAAGTTTGGGTCTATCGTGATATAAATCACTATATTAGTAATGTTACATAAATTACTACACTATTCAAAAACACCTTCTAAACTACATACGACTACTTAAAAGTCAAATCATAATTTGATCTTAAGACCACGATGGTTGAAGGCGCCATGTAGGCTAGAACCGTGAGCCACGATCGTAGCCCACGATGGCACCCACGATGACCACAACCATCGTGGAAATGACGATAGCCTACGGTGGACACATGATCCTTCACCCATGATCATGCACCTACGATGACACACCCAAAATAATGATTGCAGCCCACGATGGCCACAACTATTGTGAGTCAATCCGTACTTACATATTTTGACTGAAATATATCAAGTTTTTATTAATATATATCATGTCTAACTAGTTATTCAATTATTATAAGTAGCCAATGATGGCACCCTGATAGCTAGACATGATTGCCAGCCATGATTGTGATCCACGATCTCGAGCCATGATCGCGAGGCATGACCCTTACCAACGATATCGAGCCATCGGGACACAATCGTGAAACACAATCATGAGCCACCCACGATCATGCACCTAGGTTGACACATCCAAGATCACAATCCTAATATCCAAACTAAACATAGTAAATATTTAGTACAAACACAAAAGAGCAAATACTGTACAAACATAATAGTATATTCAATTAGGCATTTTATGATGTTGTTAACGAAAAAATCATAATGTCTACGAGCCATGTATTTGTTATAAATTGGACCATCATATCTCATCTAGTTACCGTTAGTCACTTGGCGATCTAAGTACATGCACGATTATGGGCCGCAACTATGGCTATCTGTCTGCAAAAAATAGGTCATTCATTGACAATTTGATTAACTCCATCTCATCACTTCGTCTTCGTTTGTGGTGGTTGATTTGCCAATAATTTGTCTTAGCGAGTAAGTTCGACATTTCACGAGTGATTAACTTCAGTTTGTAGTCGCAATGGGTCCCCTCATGCTCATGACGATGCAACAATGAGTTGTACAACTCAACAGTCCAAGAATCAATACATACTCAGATTACAACCTAGTGGTTTTGACCGACGCAACAAATTGCTATTATCTATTATAATGATATATATTAATATAAAAATATGAAACAAAATATTATTAAATATTTAACAATATAAATTAAAATCACACACTTACATTACTCCATGTACCGGTGACCATGTCTGCTAGGCTTTCAGGACGTTAATTCTTGAGCACCAACTTCCCCTTAGCTTTGCGTCCTTCTGCATATTTTCGATGCAATTTTCTATACTCATTCATAACTATCTAAAATAAATAGAATATTATGAAAGTAATTTAGTAAAACTTACATAAAAGTCAGACCCCATGATAATTATGTCAAATGGACCATCACCTCACTACATCAGTGAGGAGCACATACATGTTTGTTGGCTAAGTAACAAAAGATAATGGCTCTGCTCTCGTTGTCTGCGGCATTGCAGTGCTCTCTATTCTCACAACAAACAAATCTGGCACATGAGCAAGAGTGAGCTTCTGGGCTTGAAGCTCTGACTCTAGCGAATGAGTAGGCCGTCAACGCCTCTTGAGTCACATAAGTCTCGTCGCTGAAGAGACACACTCTACATGTCTTCTTGGCTTGGGCTCATTTCTTAATGCAATTTTTATAGGAGCTTCGAACTGAACATCACACGGAGGCTCGTTCATGAAGCTTAACATGTAAACATCTTAATCTTCTCCTTCTTAATGAGACATTTTCTCGTATACTACGAGCTACAAAATTCAAACATAAACTATTATCAATTTATTATTAAATGAAAAATATTTAATAATTCAAATGTAATTAAAATATTACATATCTCATTGTTGTCATAAAAATTACTAAAATCAGCCTCCACTGGTATGGTGGCCCACATCAAATATCGTGGCAATTGGATTCTAGATGATTTGATTCAACATACCTATCCCAACTTCGGGATGACTTCGTATGACCAGAGCTATAGAATCCAAACCGGTCCATAGAAGTGGTAAAAGAAGTCTTTCTGGTTCGGTTTAATTGTCACAATGTTCATATAATAATTAAAGACATTTTCTCGTATACTACGAGCTAAAAAATTCAAACATTAATTACTATCAATATATTATTAAATGAAAAATATTTAATAATTCATATGTAATTAAAATACTACATATTTCATTGTTGCCATAAAAATGATTAAAATCAGTCTCCACTAGAATGGTGGCCCACATCAAATATCGTGGCAATTGGATTCTAGACGATTTAATTCAACAGACTTGTCTAACTCCGGAATGACTTCGTATGACCATAGCTACAGAGTCCAAACCGGTCCACAGAAGTGGTAAAAGAAGTCTTTCTGGTTCGGTTTCATTGCCGCAATGTTCATATAATAATTAAAGACGTTATATGTATACAACCCCGATGGGAACCAACCCCAACTGTCATAGTCCTCAACTAGCACCCATGTCCAACCCTCTATCACGACGTTATCCCGACAAAGGAAGAACATATAAAACACCAGCAGGTTGGCTGCCTTCAAGTAGTCATTGACGTCACTACCAGGATCCTGGGCATTGAATAATTTTCTCAAGTCGTGTACAATTGTACGCTGACGTTTGAAAATCTATGGTATAAACTTGTCGGGGGAATCACATATGTGGGCCATGGATATGCTGGGATTTTCATTGAAGGATGCTCTCTACTGACAATGATCTCATAGGATAATGTTCAAACTTAACTTACACAATCTAATTAATCTACTAGATTTCATTTAGACAGGCAGTTGGCAAGTAAAGTAGATCCCTAGGCATGCTCCTAGAGTACAGATAACCTTTGTTTGCAGACTCTTCTTGTTGATCAGTTGTGGTAGATTGTTTGCTATAACCATCACTCCACCACAACAATTCAATATTGAAATTTTCTGGCATATGACCCTCCATAGCTTGAATATTGAGTGGGCAATATTCTATCAAGCTTAATAACTGATGTTTACGAAGAAAATAAAACACACTTATAGAATGGGGGGGGGGGGCGAAATTCTATAATTGTGCAGAAGTGTGATTTTCGTCACCCACTCCTTATTTCTAGGGGTGGTGCTGTGGTGGGTTAGGTCAAGGATTCAAAGGAGAATTAGAATTAGGCCTTCCAATGGACTTAATTCTTTAAGTTGAGCCCAACTTAATTAAGTTTATAAATATTAATTAACTCAACAATAGAATTAATATTGCACTACCTGTCCAAATCCATATTACGAAAATAGCTCATTTTCAATTTATTATTTCTGGTGCTTAAAATTTCCAATGTCCATTACGATGCGTATTTTAGAGTATAAATGTGAATTCCAATTAATCACATACAAGTTATAAAATACCCTAAAATCACTTCTAACTGCAAGAGAACTGTGTCGAAAGTAGAAATTAGGGGTCGAACCCATAGGGAGGTGAAATGGTTGTTTAATCCAAAATAGAAATAAAAAGATGCAAAACAAACTGAAGTAAAGAAATAAAAAACAAGAGATCAAAGGCGAACTAGAACAAACTCGGGTTTTACACACGATTAAAAAAATGGTTATCCCTAGTATGTTTCGGATAATCACTGTACTTGATTGACTCAAATTTGGGTTCCTAGTTCAATTTCATGGCATTAAATATTGTGTCCATTTTACACTCTAACGACACTGAACATGTCAGAAGAATTGTAAAATTAAGATAAGTTGAACACGTCTCAAAATTCTTGAATATTAACCTAGACACCTGTGGAAGCTCAATAAATCTAGATTGATATTTTAAACACGTTCGACACAACAAATTAACAAATTTAACTACTTTAACCTATACTCCCGCTGTAGAGCAGTAAAACCTAGATTAACAACTAAAAACATTAATTGACCTTTAAACTTATCTCTGAACAATACTCAGTTCTGAGGTTTTTATACTATGTAGTGCTCCCATTTTCCAAGTTAAAGAGACAAGGAAAACAGGCAAGATTAAACTACCAAATGTGCACACTTTAATAGCTTAATTAAATTCAAACCATAATATAAGTTAATCCATGAAATCAAACATAGGAATGATCCAAGTCAGATCAAAACAATAGTCCTCTAACTACATACTGGGAATAACAGGAAAATTTAGCAAAACATGCTAAAGAAAATAACAACACAGAAAATCAAAACCGTGGATGACATGGTGTTTGATCTTTGTGGTGTTGTCATCTCTCGTAGCTTGGGTCTTCCTCTTCTCTTTCTCTCTCAGATTTTCGTGTTCCTTGTGTTCTAGGTTTTCCAAGATGCGTTTTTGTCTCTGAAAATCAGAATTTAAAAGTTTTCACGCGTCAATTCTACCCGACCGGGTGAGTTTTTATGACAGCCCACCCGACCGGGTGGAAGTCTTTGGAAGCCACCCGGTCGGGTGCATGTTGTACACCACTCTACCCAGCCGGGACCTTGTTCATATCTTTTGTGTTTTTCCTTTGTGTGCATGTTCTACACCACTCTACCCAAAATTATGCATTTTCCTTTGTGTTTTTCATATCTTTTGTTCTCCAATTATCTTCATAACAATGAAAAATACTTAAAAGTGGGTGAGAACTCAATAAAAAAATGTGAAACCTTAGGGAAAATATTATATAATTTGATTTGCATCACATTAATTAATTAAAAGTTGTTGCTAGCTTTAATTAATTAATTTCTTTATCCAAGAGTGGTCCAATATACAGGAATAAATTCCAACTGCATAGATTTGTATAGTAAGTTCATTTTTCGAATTCCTCTTGGGGATATTATCAATTCGGGTCTCCTGATACACTATTCTACATAACAACAATACTAGTATCGCTATCATTAATTACCATTGCCTAAGATATCATGAATTACTTAGGGTTACGAAAAACTCGCACCTATTGATAAGTCAAAGCCGTGCATAATCAACATCGCATGCTCAATGTTACTTATATAGATTAAGAATAAATAATCACCGAGACCTTGTACTTTATTTACACAACGTATAAGTACTTATCTCACTGTAATCCATTTTAGTATTATACCACACTTAGTGTTATTAGTTGGCCAATGAATTTCGGATCGACACTGCAAGCTTTTATGATAGATTGTCCATGTCTAACTAAGTTGAGAACTTGATTTTCTTCTATAAACTGACTGAATGATCTTTTGTGGTCATGGATCCACCTTTCACTCTACAATATAGAAGGATGACTTGTTTGCTCAAGTTATATTATATGCTTAAGAATAAGTATCCATAACCACAAAAGGCAAACCATGTGACAATATTGAATTTCTCCTCAATATTTGAGAAATAAGGTTATTAATACAAAGCAGCCCAAAACATGCTTTCAGTATACAAATTCTTACAGGATCAAAATCTGAATTCTCAAAAAATAGCCCAGTGATTTGAACATACTCCTCGGCTGTGAAACAAAGGGTTCGCCCGGCAATTTGAAACGAACTCTCGTCGTCGGGTATAACGCGGTACCTATCCTCCTTCTTCAGCTGTCGGGCCAATAAATAATGTAATGCATTGGATGCACCTTTTTTCCTCCTAACATCTATCAGACGCCTCAAAAATCCATCCTTGAATCTTCTATTACATCTTTTCCGCTAACACATTTTAGTATATACTTAATATCGTCGAATACATCGACGCGCATGTACAAATTTGGTCTACGAGTCTGAGTTGCATAATGAAGCTTTGGTCTCTTGCATTCACAATAAGGTTGCAATATCAATTTATATAATGAAATGAAACTGTGCTTTAAACAAAAGTGCATAAAAACTGCCCGAAACAAAGGGGACTCATCCACGATTGATGCCCACGATTGTTGCCCATGTCCATGGTCAGCTCGTAGACGGTTATCGTGGTCGGAATCGCGGGCTACAATTATGCTATCATGAGTTAGCGTGAGCCACCTTCGTGAGTGAGCTATCATGAATGAGTGAACCAGTCACGTTTGTGGCTAAGTTACAATGGCTCAATTGTGAATGTGGCTCAGCCAAGATGGCTAATTAACAATCGATACACATGATCATTGCCCTTGATCGCGGCCACAATAGTTGCCCAAGATCGTTGCCTAAGGTTTTGGCTCACGATCCTTCCCACCGTCATGGGCCACGATCGTTGGCAACTATCATGACCCATGATCGTGGGCAACGCTCGTGTGTATTGATCGTGAACTACGATTGTGGATCATGATCGGGACTCACGGTTGTGGGCTACGATTGTGTTGTTGTGAGCTAACACGACAACACTATCGTGGGTATATAACATCTCCAACCCCAATTTCACAACTTCAAGACCATCATAATGCAATTATTTATTAAACTTCGAGTTTAAAGTTATGAGCTAACCGGAAGGAGATGTTCTTCGTAGGAAGATGATGAACTCGTCTCGTGGTCGTTGCTACTTCTGCTCATCTTACCTAGAAAATGTAAGTTTGAAGAAACTATCGGGGGAGGGTTGATTATGGTGTCGTAGTAGATGAGACGATCATGGGTCTTGATAGTGAGGTTATGGTGGGGACCGAATGACCTTTTTCAATTTGTTTAGGATTCGAAGATTTTATGGGTCCGCTTCTTTTTGTTTTTTTAGAATTGAGTGTTTAATTCTATAAAGAAATGAGGAAATATCTTTATTTAATTCACATGTTTTTTAAGCGGTTGGCAGATTAGTATTGTAATCTTTTTAACAAAAATAGTGTAGAAAACTCATATTTTATAGAGAAGATCTATATAACTTCTGTTTTATATTAGTATAGTATATTTTCCCATGCTCTACCCCGTAATATATAGATCAGAATCTTGTATTCAAATTTTTTTTATTGTATATAATTTGGTGATCAATAGTTTAATTATCTGTAAAATTATTTGTTCACATCAACATTAGTTATTTAGTTTTTCATATCTCGCAATCGCAAAATATCGAGATATTTGAAATAGTACGTATACGGAGTTCATAACTAGTGGAGTATGGGTTGACTAGAATGCGTGGGCCCGATATTTTTTTTCCATCTGCCGTTCATTTTCGACTTTTCTACGCTTCATAATTAGAACCCTTGAAGTTATAAGCACATAAGTCATAATCACGTAAATTGAAACTTAAATTACTTGCTTTAATTTACGCCACTATATATTCTTTTGTGGTCCATAACGTGACCAACCAAGCTTGGCAAGAAGGGGCGTGTCTTAGCTTATTTTGTTGATTTTATTTTTGCAGATTTACATCATATTATCAATTTTGTATACTGAGGTAGGAGCTAGGAAATTGGACTTGTTAAGCAAGCCACATACTTTATTATAATAATCACGTTTCAGTAATTTAAAACTAATTGACTAAGCTTGATCATAACATAAGTAATATAAAGTTATAAGAATTGATTATTGGATCAATATATTAGTTTATATGTCTATGAAGTAAGGTTGCAAAGCTCAACTGGGTGACTAATTTTATTTGACTTAGTTTGATCCCAAGACTTTGCATTATTAATTAAGTAATTATATCCATATATTTTTCGTGATTATTAATTTAGTTTATAGCATTATATAAGTTCCGATTGAGGCAAATTATGGATCATATAGTCATTTAAATTAAGTATAATAATAACATAAAACAAAATTTTAAAATGTATTGAGCCAAATGAAAGCTAAACTATTCAATTAATACAATATTTTATGAAGTTAAAGTATCTAACTAAATCAAGTGAAAATCCAAAATTCAATCGCATTGAAATGTGTGTGCATATATATTGAGAGAAATATTATGTTGCGGAGCATCATTCTTATTTAGTTAAGGCCAGCAATTTTTAGTTTTTGTTTCATACATATAATTTTATTCTAATACCTTAAAATTTGTTATTTATGTTATTAATTTTACAAATTATATAAAAATCAAAGTTCAATTTTTTTTATTCATTTATTTGATGATATTGTAAAAATGAATCAATCGAATTTTGATTTTTATGTAATTCTTAAAACTAATGATGCCAATAATAATTTTTAAAGAATCAAATAAATAATTTCTTAAAGCAAGAACATGAAAACCAATTGCACTTAGCGTATAATATATCAGCACTTATATATATACACTATTGCACAAAACACTTGCACTTTAATAATTTTAAGAAGTACTAATTTATTATATTATTTTCACATTGTATTTACTTTATACATTCAATGCATATATTTCACACCTATTCTCATAATAAAAATGTTTTATATAATAATAAATATATATAAATAAGGAGAGAAGAAACGAACAAACCGTGCACCAATTTGAAACTTTGATTTTAAAGGTCGGACAAATTTTTAAACACGAATAAAAAAATATTTAAAATGTAATTTAATCTTATTACTCTATTATAGAAAAAAAGAAGAAGGGCGTTAACAATTGACTAGCTAATGTCGGGTCATATTTGTGGATGCAGTATGATTGAATAGTGCATAGAAACTTCTTGAATGGGAACTCTTCCTCGCGCCGGAGACTTCACCCAGAAATTATGCCATAAAATTTCCAAAGAAAGAAATAATAGTAGAAAATAAAGTTTCAAAGATACAAGAAACTCTTGTGGTTTTCAATAAAGTTATGGAAAATATCTAGTCTTGACTTCCTCGACCAAAACTTAGTTTAGTAATATTCTAATAGATTCCTCTATTACAATACATCTTCTTAAGGTTATTTCGGTAATTTCCTTTTATTATAAACCTAAAAAATACGACACCAGTTCATCGGAGTATTAACTTCCCACTTTAAAATCCATAATTGTACACTAATCCATTGATTTCTTTTACATGAGATATACATTGAAAAAAAAGAATCAAAGGAAATGAAACGGCAAACAAAAGCACAAGAGAGAAACAAATAAATCCCCTTGGGGCAGAACATATACAGCTATGACATAGGAAAAACAAATAAAAGAGGATATTCCAATAATTGCGTGACATGTTTATTTGAAAATATTGAACTAGTGAAAATCTTTTCCATAAAGTTTATGAATTCCCCAAATTAGAATAGATTTATGGTATCTCCCTCCTCCTACTTACTAATCAACATTCATAGCTGACGCAATCTCCAATTTTTCAAATCCTACTACCTCCAAATTTCAGATGCCCTACCCGCGTTGACCTTCAACTTTGACTTTTTCCACATTTGATTCACCACCACTCATTACTCCACTCACCAACTTATATATCTATATCTATATACATTATACACATTCAGTATTCCGAACTCTTGCAGCTTCATTTGTATATTCATTCTTGTCCAAATGTCCACTCCCAATTCCCTACTTCAAATCCTCATCTTCTGCAACATTTTCTTGATATCTCAATCCACAAACCTAAACTTCACCTTCCATGGATTCAACGACACCATTCTCAATCTTGAAGGAGCAATTGTAACGAAACCAAGCGGTGCATTAAGGCTGACCAGCACCTCAAATTTCGTCATAGGCCATGCATTCTATCCATCTCAAATCCCCATGTTCAACTCCTCCTTCACCACACATTTCATCTTCCAAATCAACCCCGCCACAACCGCTGACCGCGGCGGCTACGGTCTCGCCTTCACTCTCTCGCCGTCGCCAGGCTTCCCCGGCGCTGCGGCCGAGCACTACATGGGAGTTTTCAACCAATCCAACGACGGAAATTCCTCAAACCATGTTTTCATGGTCGAATTCGACACTGTTAACGGCTACAACGAGAACTCGGATTCCGACGGAAATCACGTCGGAATCAACATTAACGGAATGCACTCGGAAGCTTCCAAACCGGCCTCGTACCTTCCAGAAGGTTCTAGAGGGAACGAGGAGGAAGTTTACTTGGAGAAGCACGGCCCGGTTACGGCATGGATTGACTACGATGGTATCATCAAACATGTTAATGTAACAGTAGCTCCTCTGGGAGTTAACAAACCGATTAAGCCCTTGTTATCTGTGGATTTGGGTGGGAAATCGGATGTTATGTTGCAAAACATGTATGCAGGATTCTCTGCTGCAACAGGGCAGAAATCTAGCTCTCATTACATCTTAGGGTGGAGTTTTTGTCTCAATGGGATTGCTGATCAGCTTAATGCATCTTTGCTTCCAAATGTGGAGGTTGCAAAAGCATCATCTTCGAGTAGTGCTAAAGTGAGAATTTCACTCATTGCTACGTTTAGTGTAGTGTTGTTCGTCTTGGTAGCGTTCTTGGTTGCCGTGATCGTTTACCGGAGAGTGATGAGGTTCGAGGTTTTGGAGGATTGGGAGGTCGATGCACCTCATAGATTCCGGTATAGGGAGCTGTATATCGCAACTAAAGGGTTTAGAGAGAGTCAGAAAATCGGAGAGGGAGGATTTGGAGCTGTTTATAGAGGTGTTTTGCCAACTACAGGAGGTGAGGTTGCAGTGAAGAAGATCATGGCCAATAATTCATTACAAGGTATGAGAGAATTTGCAGCAGAAATCGAGAGTTTGGGGAAGTTAAGGCAGAAGAACTTAGTCAATCTTCAAGGATGGTGCAAGTACAAGAATGAGCTTGTTATAGTCTATGACTATGTCCCAAATGGAAGCCTTGATTCTCTGCTTTACAGTTGTAGCTCTGTTTTGAGCTGGGAGCAGAGGTTTAACATCATCAAAGGCGTCGCGTCTGGGCTGCTCTACCTACATGAGGAGTGGGAGCAGGTGGTGATCCATCGTGATGTGAAGTCGAGCAATGTGTTGATAGACCGTGATATGAATCCAAGATTAGGCGACTTTGGGCTTGCGAGGCTGTATGATCATGGGAAGAACTCACACACGACGAATGTTGTGGGCACCATAGGCTACATTGCTCCTGAGCTGACTAGAACAGGGCAGGCCTCAACAAGCACGGATGTGTTCGCTTATGGGATTCTGCTTCTTGAGGTCGCTTGTGGGCGGGGTGCAGTCGTGTGTGAAGCTCATCAGAACGTGATCTTGGTGGATTGGGTGGTGGAGTGTATGCAGATGGGGAACATCTTTGAGGCAGTTGATGCTAAGCTGAATTCAGCTTATGTTGTTGAAGAGATGGAGTTGGTATTGGGATTAGGCCTTCTCTGCTCACATCCGAAGGCAGAATCGAGGCCGACAATGAGGCAGGTGATGAAGTATTTGAATGGAGATGAGATTCTGCCATTGTTTGAGAGATTGAGCTCAGCTGGTTCAAGAAGAGCTGATGAAGTTACAACAAGATTGTTGGAGTTAGGATTGACTGATAGGATTAGTAATACTGTTTCAACATCTTATTATTATTCAAGTTCCATAGGGGCAATGTCTTCAACTTCTTTTGACTCTGGTAGATGAAGATTTGAGGTGAGTAATTTTTAGTATAGGTTTTGTTTGACCAAGAATATGTTATCACATCTGATCATTCTAGTATATTTTTTCAAAGTGCAAGTATATTCTTGAATGATGCATTAATTTGGTTCGATAACTTGTATCATCTTGCATACTTGCAATGTTGTATTTTACCAACGGAAAGCCACATCAACACCTTCCAATAACCTGAATCAAACCCACCGATTATCACCCAAGAATTGCATCAGGTTTATTATCAACGATATGAACATTAGTTATGAAACGGGTATTGATGAAATGACACATAATTGAGATCTCTAAAATTTGAGCAACATCAAATGGCATTCTTTATTTGTGTAGTTTTTTTTTTCAGAATCATATATCAGTGTAATTGTTGTTACTCACTCAGTCAAATCTGTATATTTCATTCTACCGATGCGTTTCATGGTGTAATAAAAAGGCAAAGTATCCTAAAAAATAAAGGGAAATAAAACAAATAATCTTAATTGAATATTACTGTATTAGAGATGAAGATTGATGCTATAAAAGTATGCTGGTAGCATAGAGAAACATAACTAAAAAAGAAATTAATAATGGCAGAATTTGATTTCCACTTCCCCAAAGAAGTCAACCCCACAAAATATGTGCCAATTTGAATTTTCCTTGGGGCAAGTATACTAAGGCGATGTCAAAATTCTCAAAACGATATGAAAAATGTAAAGAGATATCTACTAGATTTTGGAAGCTTAGCCTTAAAAGTACAATTTACAAAGAAAAAGAAAATAAATACACACACACAAGCTCTCGGTTATAGGAAGAACGTCAGGCTTGTTTATACCTAAATGTGAGGAATGTTTAAGATAAATGATCGTCTATTATCTATAAAATGCATGGGAATTACAGCTCCTGTCCTCTACTAGCCATCAATGTCCCTATCTTCAATCTCACAGCATGTGAGTACATTATTTTATACACATTACATATAGTCATATTATGAAAAATAGAAAATTAAATACTTTCTAGAATATGTGGCTCATGGAAAATGTTGTAGCATGATCTCTAGCCACATGCACAGAGAGAGAGAGAGAGAGAGAGAGAGAGAGTTGTAATTTACAGGCACTAATCAAAGTCAAGATAAGAACATGATGCACAACTCATTTCCTTGAAAGTAAAACTAGTAGACCAGATTGAAGAATTAGAGAGAAGGGAAGGTCATAATGAACTTAGAATTGCAATTTATAGTCCACGCCACAGGAAAGCAAAATGCTAACTCTTAAAATGAACTTTCACCTTTCCATGAAAAATACTAACTACAATGACATGTCACTGAGATATGGTGTACAGAATGCATTCCAGACGCAAAACTGTCATAATCAGCCGATGAATGAAATAAATTCATCATTTTAGTCCCTTCATCCGCCATAGACAAGACTCAAGCAAACATGACCTCATTCTTATGAGGACACTGAAAATATGTCCTTACCAAATCAAAAGTGAAAAAAAAGGGGAGCACAGTTGCATGAGAAACAGTAGCAGTGGAGGAAAATGCTTAGCTATGATCAGAAAATGCTCGCCTTATCATCTCTTGGGCCCATGTAGCTGTTGATTTCAGTTGTTCGTCATCTGTCTGAAGGCACTCAGATAACAAATTTGAGCAAAACTTAGTATCTTTGAACAACATTTTTACGTTCGATCCAAGTGCATCAGCTAGATCGCCCTGAACTGCCACTGCTGCCTTAGTCACATGTGCATCCCTGAGCAGCAGAGTCACAGAAGAACACATAGTCAGAATATATAGAATGAGAGAATAAGCAGACAATTAACTATATATATGTAGACCGATCGAAATACCTCTGTTCATCTTTTGCAACCAATTCAACAAACTGCAGGAGATGAGGGGCATGAGGTAGCATGAGTTCAGCTTTGGAATTTTTGAATCCTTGAAGAATTCCAGAATAAGCCTCAAAAATACTGCGCCTAAGCTGGTTGCCATAGTCTATCATTTCCTCATCATTATAGTCCATCTGTGCGCATACTTCTGATGCACTTTGCATCATGGGCAAAGCAAAACCAATATACTTCTCAAAGTGTTCACCAATTGCAAGAGCAATGTCACCAAAGCAGGAGAATATGGGAGGTTTAACCGAACGGTGGAGTTCACCGCTAGACAAATCCTTGAGGAGGTGTGTCATGATCCCATCACAATATGGTAAGATCTTGTCGTCCAAAGCACGACAAATGTCACCAACCACCCCAACTGAAATGGCACAAACCTGATGCTCCTCAAAATTTTGCAAACCCATTTCTAGGTACTTGTAGAACTCTTTCATATACACTTCAAAACGTGGCCCAGTGGCATAGGCAAGAGCACCAATAGCCAACATCGCTTCTTCATGAACAGTAGTACTACGACAAGCAAAAACACGTAGGAAAAGTACCATGATCTGGTCAGCTACCTGCATAATTATAGGCTTAGTTTCCTCAGCACTGCTTAGTTTTTGAATAATAACCTGAAGAACGCCACAAAGAGAGGCTTGTAAATCTCCTTGCTTTTCCCTGTCATCAGATGATACAATCTGAAGACGTAAAGTTTGTTCTAACTTCGTCATGATAGCAGGGAGAAGTTTGACAATTATCTCAGATGTCTCTGAAAGGTTTGAACACCGAACAACCTCATTCAAGGTTTCATAAGCAGAAGATCTGAGTTTAGAGTCACTGCCGTCTGTTCGCTCGGCAGTGGCAATTAAACTGCTCAAGATATCTGGAAGGAAAGGTGTGAGCAGGGAAGAGCTTGGACCTGCATCCTCGTACCCCTGAGAAAGGAAATAGATAGCTCCACAAACCTTTTCTGAGACATGTGGGGCATCTTTTAAACTAGCCAATAAGACTGCCAAAATCTTCTGGAGGTTAGCCGGAGTAATCACAGAGAAACCAGTAGCTGGTGAGTGTAGCAATTCAAAGATACGACTAAGGGTCCATGCAGTGGTATCTTTTACATGGCTGTTCTCATCATTCATTAAATTGAGCAGAAAATCTAAACCAGCATTAACCATTGGAGAGAGCTTCTCAATACTTGGCCCTTCAAGGATTGAACCAAATGCATATGTAGCTGCCTCACGGGACCGCCAATCAGGCTTTGATATATTGGCCTCTACGAAAGGCATCACCAGAGGAACAACAGCATCCCCAACAGTCTTAGCAACAAGACCAAGACATGTGCCACCAGCCATAGCAAGATTCCAAGTTCCATCTTCCTGATCTTGGTCCTCATCCTGCTTAAGTAGGGTTTCAAGCAGCAGAGGAACTAAAGTCTGAACAGCCTTTTCAATAAAGCGCGAGTGCTCCACACTTGAATCCCCAATTTCAGGGACCTCATAGTCTTGAATCTCCAATTCTTCATCACAAATAGAGCTCCAAAACTCCACTGCTTGAAGGGCAATTGCCTCCTCATCTCCTTTGACTGCATTAGATGTAAGTTCAAAGATCCTTTGCATGTAAGGTTCAAGCACCTCATAGTACGTAGATGCGATGGAAACAAGACACTCAAAAGCAGCCTGTCTGATCTCTGCCTCTTTAGCCAAAGCAGCATCACAGATAACCTTCATTATATAGTTCCTTTCCATTTCATTGTTAAAATTTGTGCGAGCAAATTCAAGGGCATTATACAAAGCTTTAGTTGCAGCCAGTCGAACTTCAGGGTTCAGCTCAGTTATATTCATTCCTTGAACAACTGCTGTCAGAATAGCATTCACTTCATCTTGCACAAGATCTTCATCAGAAATAACCTCACATACATAACCAAGTGTTTCGAGGGTAGCCTGTCTCAAGGATGGGGATCCATCTGTTCTAGTCATGTTGGCAAGTAGAGAACCAACAAGTTCGGGCCACTCCTTTCGGGGGATTTCTATTGAAGCTATCTCAGCAACAACCTGCGCAGCGGTATGACTGGCCTCACGAAAAGTAGACCCAAGGGTGCTCAAGAGAGAGTTCTTTATTTGGGATTTAAAAGAAATGTCAATATGAACCCATAGTTGCACAGGCTGTTCCTTTGTTGCAGAATCTTTAGCACCCAAGTCATTCTTAAGGACAATACCAGCAAGTCTACGAGACTCAATAGGCTTTCCATCATTAGAGAGCTCAACGGACAATGACAAAAGATATTGTGGCAAGTTTTCCTCGCGAAACTTGCAGAGTATAGCCTCTGCATCCTTTCGCACTTTTGCATCTGGCGATTGTGCAGCCAATAGATACTGGGTAATATCAAATGACATTTTTCCTATGCAAGAAAAGAAATATTCAGGATAAACACTCAATAATTTTATGAATAAATGTGGGAATTCAGAATCCTACAGTGTAGAATAAGAATAAGACACAAGTAAAATGAAAAAATCATAAAAAATGAAGTTAAAGATCATTAAGATGATATAGAGTTAAAAGGCCCATCACCACAACAATAAGCATATAATACTTTCAGACTCAACAGACCTACTCAGCAACTCTATTAACCCAAAATCAATTCAATAGACGATTTTTCAATACCAACACAATGGACCAAAAATCACGAAACAACGATGTCTTATTCAATCATCAGAAATTACATTCTAGCTTTCTTAATTTTTGCTAACAATTCATATAAGTTCGACCACAACTCAAAACCCTTCACCGTAACTTCAAACACATCAACAAACAGATCCTAAGACTAGATTCCACTAAACAACCTCTAAAGCATCAAACCACAATTTAAATCGAAATAATAATCCAAAAATGACTGAGAAACAACCTACGAAGATACGCTCGTCAGATCCTACAACCTATTACCTAAGCGATTACACAAAAAAATAACTCAATGCGGAAACATATAAATCTAAATAACAGGAAACAAAGGAAATAAATTACCTTAATTATAACTAGGAATTGCAGCCGCAGCAGCTAGGTTTTTCCCTTCTGAACTCCTCCTCCTAAAATCCTCGGAGCTTATCTCTATACTTCTTCCTTATGCTTCTACAGTTCTATGATAATAAAAATTATACAAATTATAATGAGAGAAACACAGAAATGTTCGTATCGAGCATGAGAGAGAGAGAGGGAACTGATTTCGAACAGAGGGAATAAGCGGGAGCAAGGGTTAGGAGTTACTTATAATAGTGAGTGAGTTAACGGGCAGCAACTCGGGGCTGCCCGTGATGCCCGGCACGGCTCACGTCCAAAACCCTAAATTCCTTTTTTTCTACTTTTGTTTGGTCGATTTAAAATTTATTACTTGGTTTTTTGTTTTTAGGAATTAAAAAACAGGTGATGGGTTTCAGGAAATGGCGTGTCCATAATTATTATTGTGAAAATAATTGGAACTATTCTTTTATGTTGGGCCACTGTTAAATAGTTGGGCTTATTTAACATCGCTTTTGGGCCATCCAGTGAGAGATTATGTACATGGATGCAGATTCCTTCCACCTAAAATATTTATTTTTAATTATGAGATCATCATTTCATCAAGTTAGACCACTTTAAGGAGTTGAGGAAATATTATATATTATTCACTAGTTTATACCGTTAAATAAATTTTGTTACATCCAAGAAAATCATTTTACTATAATCCTGAAATTTGTTATCAATGTTTTCTTTTGCTGAATTTGGGATGCTTCTATAAAATGCACCACATGTCTCTTTTATTTTGAAAGTTTTTTTTTTTTTTTTGAAAAAGTAATCTTATAATGGGCATAGTGAATAAGAGAGAGAATCTACAACAATCGGAGGCTCTTCTCAAACATGTGAAATAAGAAAAGTCTCAGCCAGTCTTACTAATCAACGAGCCACCGTATTAGCAAAATGTTTTTTTTTTCGTAGCGAACTATTAGTCTCATCAACTCTCAAGCATGACGCCTTGCTCGGAAATATCAATAGAATGCAAACTTACAATTGAAAAATAAGAGAAGATATTATTATGAAAAAATGATCTCGTATGCCAATTTACAAAACATCTTTGTACCATCATTGTACATACGAATTTATGTACAACATATTATTGCAGAAACCCTACAATCTGATGTGATCATTACCGTTTCTGCTTCAGACTAGCGCCAATTATAGTGTCACAAACAGGGCTCTTAACTTTGCACGATTTTGGCTTCATTTTCCACGGCAAGAAACTGCCTAAGCCACACCCCTTCATCGAGTGGTGTGATCTTCCTATGCTAACGGCTCGAGAAAATGATGTATCCCAATACGGGGACCCCGAAAGTGGAAGTTTCTTGTTCAAAACGGATTCCTCGGCCAGGGCTTGAGCATCCGGCAAAAATCTCTCTATAATAAAATTTGACGAACAACAATCGTCGCTACTAGCCTCCGGTATCAATGAGCTTCTATCCTTTGTCGCTTTGCAGTACCCTTCCACGTCATCCACCGACTCCGCCAATGAGAATATGTCAATAGCATCCGAGAAACATTTGTTAAGGTTGTTTTCATCACCACCACCGCCGCCACTATTCTCATCCAGATCAAGATCAAGATCATCAACCCTAGCCGAGGGCCGCCACCGGTCGGGCGGTGGTTTTGGGGGCGGCGGCCTATCGTTGCTGCTCGAGTTCCCGACCGTAGGCCGGTCCTTGGGCTCGCCCGGGATCCGCTCCCACGAGAAGGGCACCATGTTGGCCGGGTCAAGCCTCGAGCCGGAGATAGCGGTGGCACCGGAGGCACGCCTGGTCGATAGAGGTGGCACGTTCAAGTTCAGCTTCCCGTGCACAATCTGATTCTTGGTTTCCTCCATGAATGCACCAGAAACCAATCCGTGCATCAAATGATTTAAAAAGATGCTGCAAAAGCCATAAATACTTGTGCAGTTGGAGCTGCGGGTGTCTCGTGTGCATCTAGTAAAAGTTTTCGCTTTTGAGAGTTGAGAGATTTCAGATAGAAACAAGGGGAGAAACGACAGCCACCAACACCGTTTTGTTGGATAACATGACATTTGTTGCTGCTGTAAGAATCCCACAATTCATAAATGTTACGGAAATTTGACACAAGTCATGTAATAATAGAAATTCGATAAAGTGAAGACGACGCAGACCTGCAGTTTATATACACATATTTATACTTATCATAAAAAGTAATCATCTTTTTTTTTTCTTTCAGCCAATTTCATTTAGACAGAAACTTGGTAAGTAATAAAGTAGGAACAGATTTGCTGAGTCCTACAAAAATTGGATGAAAAAGAAAGAATAGAAAAAAGATGTAAAACAACTTTTTTTTCTATATCCTTCACTTCTGTGTTTTTTCTCCTTTTCAATATACAATTTGCTCCTATCTTTGGCAAGATTAAGTCATAATGATACAAGCATAATCACTCTACCAAAAAAAAAAGCTCAAAGGAGAGATCGAACAGATTCCCCCTAGAGTTGTGATGTGGAAACCATATTGGCATAGTTGCTGTCTTTCCATCTCACTCTTATTGCTCCTCAGCCCGTTTTTGTGCTTTCCGATACAACTCAAGCGTGTCTGAATGGTTGGGATCAAGACAGAGGGCTGCCTCACAGTCACGGATTGTGGAAACATAATCGCCAATTGAGTCGAGGAATGCTGAACGAAGATGAAGCAGCTGAAGGTCGGGCTTGAAAGCTAGGGCTCTCGTGAGCTCGTTTATGGCTTCAGCTTCCTTGTGGTCATCCATCAAGACTGGAGGCATATAATTAAAAGATCAAGAATATAAGTCCCTGTGAAATCATTCTAGTAAAAAGTCCAATACAGATCTGGATATCATATTTGTAACTATTTAAATGGGAGTTCTATACTATTTGGAGAACCTCAATCAAGAAACTATATCACATTCCAGTTTTATTCAAAAAAGTTTTGCTATGAGTCCTACAAATATAGGCTGCTCCAGCATCAAGTACTATTGAAAACGACGTAACATTCAAAACTAAACCAAATCTTCTGAAATTGCTTTTGAAAGAAATAACCAAACCACACCTTCTGTTTAGAACAGTCAATTCTGTCAATCCAAATTATCTGTCATGGTTGTTCAAATTTTCATGATCAAGAAAAACATAACATAATACACGACTATAGTTTCCAATCAAAACAGTTATTGCAGGAATAATAAGAGTTGATGGGAAGCTAAAACTTACCAGCAGCCCGATATCGATATGGATATGTCCTCAGAGGATCTAGTCGGGTTGCCATGCTCAGATCACTTTTGGCCATTTCACGGTCACAGTATTCTGAGCGTTTCTCATAAGCTGATGCATTATCTCTAGCCTTCTCAATCAACTTCGTCATCTCATCATATGCAGTTTTCTGAAGATTTTTTAGATGATATACACGGGCCAGACCCTGATGTGCTCTTGTGTGCTTAATGGTCAGGGCATTCATGTAGTTGTCAACTGCATGGTCTAGTTTATCCACGTCCACGTAGATACTTGCCAGATTGCTCAAAGCCTGCATAGCAACATAGGTCAGACCTATTTTTCAGGATGCAAACGGGAAAATTACGTCCCTGTAGAAGAATGACTCACTTGTCCTTTCCTAAGGCCGTCAGAAGGGCACCTGAGAGCTTCCTCAAGAAGCTGGATCACATAGAACGAAGATTCATGATCTGTTGTTGCTTCCGAAAGTACATATGCTTTCAGGAAAAAGGCTTCGAATGATCTCTGAAGTGAAATGGATTTTTCAGCTTTGGCTATAGCTGCTTCACGGTAACCAGTATCGTATAAAATCCAGCCCTCATAGATAAGCCTTTCATGGTCAGAGGCAGCATAATTTCGAGCCATTCTCAAGCTTCTCATCGCAGCCTTGTGGCAATTTAATCTGTAGAAACGAAATGAAAATAATTGAGACTCCTGGAAAAGCATTAAATCCCAAATACACCACAATAGGAGAACATAATACAAATAGCAAATTTTACATTCCCCTTAAAGGAAATTATATAAAAAAAACAATAACATATTAGCATATCATACACATTCTGCAAAACACCTGTCTATAGTCAGGGTCAGGAACATAGGTATTTGCCTACTTACCGCAGTAGGAGGAGAGACTGCCTAAACAGTAGCAGGCTTTTCCCGGGATCAATAGCCAGCATGTGGTGTACAACAGCTAGAGAGCCAATATCATCTACTGAGGACCACCTATCATAGAGCTGCATCCAGCAATCAGCTTGATCACGCTGTTCGACTAGATTACATAGAAGCTCTACCAACTGCTCCCCCGGCAGCTTTCCATGAAACATCATATACTGAGGGTCTAAAGTTAGAAGTGCACGAACATCTGTTAGGGCTCCTTCATAGTCTCCCAGGGAAATCAAGAACCAAGCACGGAGCTCAAGGCATTCGGGAGAGATCTTGAAACCAATTATCTTGTTGACTTCAGATATGGCAGCACCAATTTTGTCCTCCTCCATTAAGGAGACAGCTCTGTACTTGTACGGATAGGAAAGAGTTGGGTCCATTTCAGTAGCTGTATTCAAATCCATCATTTTTTCTCTCCCATTGCTATAAAGAGATCGTTCCTGATACATCCAACCACAGGGATTGCAGTCAGAAAAGAGGGAGTTTGTCAACTTGAATGCCTTATACTTGTGCCCGCGCTTGTCTTTTCCTCTTGCAACACCAACCAAGGAATAAACATGACCAGCTTGGAAAGCTTCCTCGAACCATTTCTGAGCATCCTTATATTCCCTTCTTTCGAGCATCACGCAACCCAACTGGTGGAATGCTAGCTGCTTCTGCCAACTCTTGGTAGCGCAATCCCCCATTCTCTCCAAAAGCATTACTGTTGCATTTGATTTCATGTTTTCTTCCATGGCTAGTAGGCTCAAAAAATTGTAAAGCAAAAAGGAAGCATGCCCAACTGATGCTAACCGCTGCATAGCTTCTGAACTACAGAAGTGTCTCAACACATTTGGCTGCACTGAACTCGAGGGTTCCCTCAGAATCACCTGCAAGCAAGCGGCCACCAGCAGGTGTGCAGTCTCCTCTAACCCATAATCAATGAGTTGAAGAGCAATTTCAATATCATCAACAAGAGATGCTAGAAATACATCGCAAGCAGATTTTAGTTCATCACAGCAGAACCTATTCGCAAATGACAGGAGTTCAAGAATAACATTTGGATCAAAAGTTTCCACGCTCTTTATCCTAGTGAAAACCTCAGCAGCTCTAATTGCCTTGGCAGAGATCCCATTCTGAGTGAAATATATTCTCTCCTTCTTCGCTTCA
>JAYDZE010124810.1:0-23262 GCA_034509125.1 Monilaria moniliformis
GGCGGGGAGCTACCACGCCAATGCTGGGGGACCAGCCTCCCTGCCGCCACCAGCAAACTAAGGTGTCGGGTAACCTGTAGAATAATGTGAGATGTCCGGAAAGGAGCACCATCGTGCTTGCTGCTGTTCCTTTCCTTCCAAATGAACCAATAAATCAAGCAAGGGATTATAAAACTAATGTGCGTGACATATGAGCTTTTGTTAATCATTAAATGTCATAGTATGTATTAATTAAATAAAATATTATATTAAACTAAGATATAAGAATAGGATTTTGAGGGTTTTGGGTCAAAGTAGGGATTTAGTTGTGTCCCATTTCTGT
This sequence comes from Monilaria moniliformis, assembly GCA_034509125.1. NCBI lineage: Eukaryota > Viridiplantae > Streptophyta > Magnoliopsida > Caryophyllales > Aizoaceae > Monilaria > Monilaria moniliformis. The sequence goes on from JAYDZE010124810.1 coordinate 323, forward strand.
TAATAAATAGGCCCACAAAGGCAAGAAACTAGTCTTAAGGCTTGAAATTTAAATACATATTTTTCTTTGAGAAATTATTATTTTAATAAATTGATTGATTGGTTATTGATTTGATACTAAACAATGTCACACTCAATAAGAAAAATTGCTGACAATTTTGAGAGTCCTAAATGGGCTTATTAATTATTAGTGTGATTTTTTTTTTGACTTACCAGTGATATATGTCATAATAAATTACGGCACTGCACCGCATATATTGTATGTAGGCCCAAGACCTCTCGCTAAGGAGAATTTTTTAGTGTCTCGATTTTGCCACTTAAGGTAGGTTTCATTGAAATTTGCTAATGTGAATTAATAGCCTAAGAAGGATTTAAATTTATAAATATTAAAAATAAGATATAATTAGAAGTGTGCATAATTAAACAAATAAAGATTGATGTAAGATAATTCAAAAATATTAATTAACATACTCTAACATAAAGAAACTAGCACAATATGCATATAATAAAGAAAACAGGCTTTTCAACATAGGTGAATTTTGAAAGAAAATAAATTTATACAAAATAATTGTTCACGTGTATGATTAAAGTTTTCTTGGAGCCCAAATCCATATATATATAGAAAATATATATTCGTTAATTTAAAATTACTGTAAATTTTCATATAAAATACTATAATGAAAAAAAAATAAACAGACTAATATAATGGTTTATTAATAATTTATTTATAGATTTACATACAACAATGTTTAATAATTAGAGGCCCAATATTTCAAATTTATTTAGGGCCTCCACCCCCCTCTCTCTCTCTCTCTGCAGCCAAACTCCTCCCCCTTCTCCTCCTTCTTCCATTTCCGGCGAAAGACCATCCTTCTTCTAATTCTTATTATGAGGTCCGACGAACCCTCCTCGCCGACCGCCGCCTTACTCAGCCACCTCTCGCCGTCTGCGCGTCTACACCCATTGCAATGCAAAATGCAGAGGTCAAGGAAATATGTAGGATGGGTTTCTGTTTGGACTATACGTGCCATCTCTAGGTCCGCAGCCGAAGCGAAAGCCATCGCAGAGCCTATGTCCGTAGTAGTCTCGCAGCTTCACCTCTCTGGTCGATTCTCAAGGACTGCTTTCAGGTTGTGCAGTGCTTCTGGAAGCTCTCCCACAGCAAACTGAACGACTATACCTCGCTTGCTTTGGCCGTCCCATGCATTATCACCACAGAGAAGGACAAGCAGTGGCACCAACTCAGTTTCGAAGAAGCACTTTACCTATGCTCGGTTTGAAATGCATCAAGGTTGTTGGTGAGAATAACTGCGTGAAAAATGATGAAGAGATGTGGCATTACATGAAAAACTGGGGATTCTCAGGACTGAGATGCAGACACCCGGCTGAAGGTCTGGTCCGATTTTCACTGCACTCTTCGACTTTGTGGTAGTGTTGCAAAAACCTTGTTGGTTCTCAACATCAGCAGAAATGGTAACGATGCCGTCTCTCTTTCGAGTTTGGAACATTGTTCTGTTGAGGAGAGGATTGTGACAATGTGGAATCCTGAGGTTAGTCGCGAGGATCAAACTGAGATTGTGAAGAAATGATGTATTATACACTACTTCTCCATGTGCACTCTCTCTCTCTCAATCGAAGAAGCAACAGAGTATGAACATCAAGAGCATCAAACTAATACAAAAATATACAAGACATTTTCTTCCAAAACAAAGCTAAACACTGAAAAGGAAACTGAAAATCCCACACTGTTTAATTTCTTGAAATCTTTGTTATTCACCTTGTGCTCCGGCCGAACGCCTCAATTAATCAGAAGTGTATCCTGCTTGGCCGCGACTTTTCCATCCAGGTCTCCCCATAGGGCTCAACGTTGTCAATCCGTTTGTTGTGCCTGAAGGCCGCGCAGGCGACGCAGTACACGATGACGAGGATGATGAGTATGACAATGTTGATGACGGAGACCTTCCTCCAGCTCTTCTTCAAGCTCGCCAGCACACCGGCCTTGCAGGAGTCACAGTTGTAGCAGAGCTGCTGTTGGTCGTTGTAGTTCCACCTCAAACAATCGGGATCAGTCCCCACGAGCCCCGCTCCAGGCGCCCAATAGGTCTCGTTCATGTATACGTAGCCGCATGATGTGGGGGGCTTGCAACATCCAGACTACATAACAAACCATACGTCCCTATGAGATGTGTGTTACATCACAACAAATATTTCATACTCAAAACATATAGATCCAAAAGAGGAAAATTCTAAGAACATGGAAACATGAAATAAGCCAAACTAAATTCAAGTGCTTCTTCACCACAAAAAGAGGAATGTAAGGAAGAAAGTGTTTTGTTGCATACTTTTTTTTCACCTTGGTTCCTTTGCTCACCTAAAATAACTATGAATCTTGTAACACTCAAGAAAGTGAGACAAAGATGAAGATGCAAGAAATCTCTAAGAACTACTACTCGATCAGTATCATCATCACCATCATCAATGTCTTCTATATTTCGTAAAGGTGTGACACTATTTTTGTTAAGTGTTACATCCAATATATCTTAATAGCATGATTTATGCGATCACACGCCAAATCATTAGCGTATATTATACGGACTTCCAATAATCTCGCCACACGCTATACCTACCGAAAAAGAAGGCTTGACTTATCAAACTCTTACGAATCCAATGGCGTCAAAATCATAATTAGATACAAGTATGAATCTCAAAGTTCCTTGAGAAATACAAATGGTAGAAAAGTATGGCACACAATAAATACAAGCAATCACAGAAAATTTGGCAGCCTCCTCTCATTTTTAGTACCAAATTTTCTTCATACTAGTATAATATTTCTTGAAAAACTACCGAATCAGCTGAAGGAAAGGTTTCCAACTACTACATTTAAGAGGGATAATAAAAATAATAATAGTATTGAATTAAAAAATATTTATAGCTTTTCAATCACCATACCAAATAATTAAAGGTCCCATCTTCATCTTATTATTCGGACCATGTGAAGAAGTATGGAGCACGACACCGGCAGTTGCTCAATAGGGGGAAAAAGTACCAATTTCGTGAAAACTTCCCTTACAGAAAGTTGTAGTAGAAATCTTGAAGTTTAGACAAAGGTAATAAATAACCCTTTTGGCTTTTGAGATCTCAAAAGGACCAAATTGAAAAGAGAATCTCCAATCTGGTATACACAAATTTTACAAAGGAATCACAGTATATTTAAGGTAAGGAAAAAACAAAGCAATCACAAAGAGAATCTGATTACATCGACAAATAGATGAAACAGTTGAAACATGAGAATTAACACGATTTGAATCAAAAGATTTTTGAGCTGGAAATGCAAATAGAATATCAATAGAAGCAAACGAAAAAACAGAAGCCCACAAGACAAGACGTAGTTTTTATTTTTTTCAGGACAAAAGTAAAATTGGTGAAGTAAAGCCAAATGGAAATTTCATTACAAAGTTCAAAACATCCACAGATAATTAAAGATTCCAGTAAAAGATTGGTTCTTGTCTTCGTGCAAGAAATATCTAGTTTGTTGGAACAAAAGTAGAACATAATAGTCTAAAGTTCAATTATTAAAAGACAAAAGGAGGTGGTTATGGTGTCTCATTCCATGAGAAAAATATTGAAAATGATAAACAAAAGTAGCCCCATTTTGCATAGTAAACTAACACAATCCACAGCCCAGGTGTACCCATCATCTCTCTCTCTCTACAAAGGGGACTAATTGACTCTGAACTACAAAAACCCGTCTTTCTCTAATCGCAAGAACTCACACCAAAAGTAATAATCAAACTCAAACGCCAAATACAAAGATCACACCTTGGATATCAATCAATGTACTTTAAAAAAAAAAAAAATCAAACCCTCTTCAAGAAACAAAAAAACCAGATCGAAAATCAACAGCAAAATCGAAGAAAGACGAAAACTTTAAATTCGAATTTACCTGAATAGGGCTGAGATTTCTGGTGTAAAACATGTCGGCAGTTTCAGGGACTCCGTTAACGTTCTTGGCCATCTTGCCGCAAACGTGGGAATCTCTGATGCAGGAGCGAATATTAGACCAATAGCTGGGGCTGGTGACGCGGTCGGCGAGCCAGGTGCCGGAGTAGTCGTGGAGGGAGTAATCGAGGTAGGCGCGGTTCATGACGGGCTGGCCGGAGCCCTTGCCGGTGACGGCGTAGGCGAAGACGATGAACCCGATGAGGGCGGCGATAATGAAGAACATGGCCCAGAGGTAGAGGTACATGAGGAAGTTGTTGCGGTAGCAGGCGCCGGCGAAACCGGCGAGGGAGACAACCATGATTGCGACGCCGATGATGATGATGGGCCACTGGAGGAACTTCACGCAGTCGGTGTTGTTGGCGCGGGTGCTCAGCCAGATGCCGCCGCCTAGGATGGGGATGGACAGGAGAAAGGTTAGGAAGTTTAGGAAACCGATCAGGTGGTTGCTCGTTCTCATCGCGGCGGCGGCGGTGGCGGAGGAGTTTTCAAGTGGTGAAGAGGGAGTTGGGAGCTGTTTTTATTTCTTGCTTTAGTAATGAAGTTGTGAGTAAATGGCGTGATGAGGTTTGGAGGAATTATATTGGATTTAGGAAATTGAAGTGTGGATTTTTTTTATTGTGCTCTGTGAATTATTTATAGCATTTATTTTTCAGTCTCAAATTTTGAATTAAAATATTAATATTTATTTATTATGCCAATATATTAAATTTTAACCATAACATTAATAATCTAACCACAATTTTATTTTTTTAGTTTGTTATTTTTTATTTCATATATTTATTTTTTATGCAAATTTAAAATAAATATTTCAAAATTCAAAAATTAATTAATTAAAATTTGGTAAGTAATTTCTTTAGTTGTGAATGATGAAATATATGTTTGGTGGTTTGTTTCACTCTAATGCAGGATGGGTTGTAATTTGGCCAAAGTCATTGCCATATGAGGTTGTTTTACTCATTGCAAACATCTTGTTCATTTTAAATAGTTGGGCAAAATTACAACAACTATCAAAATATCTTTATAAAAAATACAACAACTTAGAAAATATCTTGTTTCATGACTCAATTACAACAGCTAGCAAAACATCTTCATCAAAACATATGCATCATCCCAACATACAGACCACAATTGCAAATTATATGAAATAAAAAAATAATTCAAAAAATAATAGATGATATCCACTACTAGTGATAAGTGAAGAAAAATCCAATGCATGGGATTGTGAGTATTAAGTAATAAATAAAAAAAGTAAGTGTGAAATTCATGAATAATACAAATAAAGTAGACTTATAATGCTCTTGGTTACCGACGCTCTTAAAGTTACAAATTTTAAATATTTTCGTTTTTTTAGGGAGTACACGCCCCGAATAAGTTCTATAAAAAAATGTTGAGGTAAAATAATAAAAAAATAAGTGTTGTTTTGTGAAATTTGTGTTAAAAATTATAATTGAGGTAAATATTTGTAAAATAATATTTGTTTTAATCCCAAACATGGTAATATTATAATTCGTTGGCTATGTGCAAAATAGTATATTACATACAAAATTAGAGATAGTTTTTAATAAAAACTTCAACATCACTATTTTGGGAAATTTTCTTGGAACATCACATGGTCTACAAATTAATGATAATTCATAATACTATGAATGTGGATGAAATTTCCACAAATTTCAACTCCTAAAATCATTTTAGAGTGTATGGTTTGCAAGACAAGATGTGGACTATAATTTGATTTGATGTTTGAGCTTTTGTAATCCCATTTACTTTTGCTTCAAACTTAGCATTATCTAACTAAATATGAAAAAATAAAGTTACATATATATATTATGGAATTATCAACAATAGTTAACAATTATTAATTGAGTTATAAAAATAAAAAAATCATGAAGAATAATTGTTAGCCTCAAAGTTAAGCGTTAAAATATTTAAAATCTCCCAAGGGCCTTTTTTATATATATAAATATTGTATTGGGCTTTTATATAAGACCCATCACACATCCGAACCAATTAATATTCACTTAAAGGGCAAACTCGAATTCCAATTTATGTCTCAAATTTTTAGCAAATATCAGAAAATATTTTTAACTTTCGTATTTTTATAAAATATCCCAATATACAAGATTCGATAACGAAAAGCTGATTCGTCTCATCAAAATCTTAAGTGGAACTTTTTTCCACCTCAACACATGAAACAACATTGTTTTAGCAAAAAATAAAAAGGTTTAATAGTGTTTTGTGTCTCTTATTTTTAGCGTATTTCAAAAAAATGTCCCATGAAAATTGGTAATATTTTCTGGTATACGCTGAAAATTAGGGACATAAAATACTACTAACCCTTTTTTTAATTGGACAAATAATAATTTTATTAATTATCTTTGTTTCACTGAAAATTAAAATAATTATAAATGCACTTAAATTTAAAAATAAATCCTGATATCAAGTAATTATGAGTTAATTTGGAGTATAAATAAAGGATTAATATATAAGAAATGGAGTAAGTGAAACCGGTGGTGGGCCCAAGGATTGCAGTGGATCACATGGGCATGGTGGGTCGCGCCCAATTCGAACAGTCTCCGGTCAATATCATCTTTATGGCTATTTGCTTCACCTTTCTGTCTTATTCACACAATCCATAATTTTACTCATGCCAATTTATTTGCCATTTCCTCAAATGGAGCGAACACCAGAGCCCGATTCCGGTGTTTGGTACGATAAAATGAAATAAGATAATTGGAATGGAAGTGTTTGATATGAAAAAAAAATGAGGTGCTTGGTATAATAAAATATACATCCATTCCATTTTATCATATCAAGCGACTCGTGATATTGTATATTAACACGACAACAACACGCGAACAAATATTTAATAGTGACTACAGTACAATACATAGTATCATATGGGCAGGTCTGTGGTACATGGATAGCAGACCAATTATAGCTCTGTAACTAGTACAGCAGAAATGCAATTTAAATGAACTAGATTCATGGGGTACAAAGTGCAATATATCCTAAATTCCGTACCATACAAATTATCCGGTTGAAGGTATATAATTTTCCTCCTATTAGATAGATCATAGATGCGTGGTAAGGTCATCCACAACGTAATTTCATTTTCAGCCATAATTCTATTTTTTTGGCTGCTATGTTATCAGTCTCAATTAGATAGATCATAGATATGTTGGATTGGTCATTTTTATAAGAGAAGTGTTGTTTTGTCACCTTAATAAATCTTTTATATATATTAGTTTTTTTTTATAGTTTCATTTCCAGCTCAATTTTTAGTTACAATTCTACTTTTTAGTTGTCATGTTATCAGTCTCTATTAGATAGATCACAGATATGTTGGACTCGTCATTTTTATAAGAGAAATGTTGTTTTGTCACCTTAATATATACTTATATATATACCCACTTTATTTCCATAGTTTCATTTTCAGCTCCATTTTCAGTCACAATTCTACTTTTTAATTGTCATGTTATCAGTCCCTAATAGAAAGATCATAGATATGTTAAACTAGTAATTTTACAAGAGAAATGTTGTTTTGTCAATTAATAAATACTTATATACCCACTTTATTCTCATTTCACTATATATAATCATAATTCTCTTGCACTATTCTTATAAAAATTGGTTCTTGAATTGTTCTTATAAAAATTGGTTCTTGATTGCATCGGATTCTGATACGATAATAAATTTAAATAGCATCATCTCCTATGGAAGATATTGACTCGTGTTTCGACATGATAATAAGTACATGGTATTTCACAATTTATTTGTTGGGAGGAACATGGGATCCATTATTACATCAAACCGAGGTAAGTATGTAAGAAGCATTTGATGCAGAAACTTCTCCAAATACAAGCAACTTAACAAAACTAAGTGAGCTGTGGTTAGAGGGAATGGGGCTAGCTTTAATAGCTCATCTACCTTCTCCTAAAACGACAACTCTTCACTACCCTCATATGCTGGTCTCCACTCTATTTATTTATTCATTTATTTTCCCAGAAAATTTTGATTAGTTATATTTGTGAGAGATTCCTGGTCATTCCCTACATATACAGATTCACCCACCACTTGCAAAACCAGACCCATTGCAATTTGCATAGAGTAGAAAAAGAAGCAGTAAGTTGCCCTCGAAACAAGAGCTAATAAGCTCTTTTATGTTGACGATTCCTCTCTCTCTCTCTCTCTCTCTCTCTCTCTCTTATTCTTGATTTGTTCAAAACTATTTACTAGTCCGTTGCAACAGTGAAGTTACAGTTCTTCAAGAATTCTGGGTGAGAAAGCTGCACATTGTGCTTCTAATCTTGTCTCCATCCTTTTTACTCTACTTATGAAATTTATGGCTGCATACAGTTCTTTCTTGGCTAATGGACATAATAATGTGAGGAAATGCTCTCAAACATTTCCAACAACTTGAACGAGGCTGCATTTTGAGTTTCATTTTGTGGGTTCAGAGAGAGAGAGAGTGTTTGTATCTGCTTATATAATTTTATTCCATACGACTTTTTGGGTTAACGGGGTTGGATGCAAAATATGATGATGGTATATCTTGAATCCTATTTTTAGAATCCCTCCGCTCTCTCTCTCTCTCTACAAAAGTTTTGGACCTCAAATTCACTTTACAGGCTTTGTTCAAAGGCAGAGTATGATAATCCCTTTTCAGTAAATCACACCTTTTTTTCACCCTCCTCTGTTGCTTGTATGTCTTTTCTCATTTGGTTGCTTCCACCTTTTCTTCTCCTTTCCAAGATGCTTCCTTCTTTTTTGCATTGTGTATATTAACATTGAAATCCAAGATTTTTATTTTTTTTTCCATTTATTGATATGTGAAACTACTTTAACTGCAGGGCTATAATTGTTACCTTTCTTGTATATGATTACATTCAACTCATTGCTGCAAATCTCACCACCTTCTTGTTAATTGTTTCATCATATTGTGTTTCTTCCGGCCAAGAGCCATTTTAGTTGAATCATTTGTCACTATTGGCTTACATGCACACTTCTTTTATCAAACGTGCCTCAACTAATGCAATAAATGATGCAATAAATGCTCAATGCCAAAAGCAGCAAGAATTCTTGAATTCTCTTTTGCTGCAGAGGTGCATATTTCACAGATCTCGGTTTTTGGTTAGACATTTGAATGAGACATTGTACTAATCCCATGTTGCTCGATTGCATCTTCTTCTGTCCGAATAAAACATTTAACTTGGTATTTTTCTGCAATGTGGTAGAACTGCCTGCCTTAAATGAACCATTGGCAACACCTACTTGTACATTATTGTCATTTCCATCGGATTCCTTAAATATCTCTACAAAATTTTCTTGCACTTATGCATTTGACATTTCTCTGCACTGTTGCAGGTGTTGTGGGGGCAGGAGGCATTCAAGTAGCATCAAAATATTTTCCATTTTCGAGTTCCATTTGAAATATGCAGACGCCTAAGTCAAGGTAACTTTCGGTGCCTACAAGAACAATTAAGCATTCATGATTGTGATTATTTTTGGTTGACTTGATGATGAAAGTGTTGTTGAACTAATGATCATCTTTTGTTGTAATGATTTTGAGTAAGTACGCAATGCATAGCTAATATGAGTAAATCATGTCTGTTGGGACCGGATTAGGCGCCATTAGAAGTTGATGGATTACTTGTGAAACTACGTGGGAAATTGCACTAGCTTTTGTAGTTCATTTCTTTATATATACAGTGAGGTATTTTCATTACATCAGTCTTATAATATGAGACTTCAATCTCAGTTTCCGACTATTGTAAACATGTCTAGAGTGACTTTGTGATGGCGAGGTTTCGTGTATTTGTAAAATAGTGATATGCTTCCATTGTTTTGCCTCATGTCACATATTTTCTCTGGTTATGCACAATTCACATGTAGCTTCCTTTGGTGCCTGCAATTTTTCTCCTTCAATAGTCAATACTGCATTTTTGTTATTTGTACTTCTATTTTCAACATCTAGTGTATGGTTAAATAAAGACCCCTCTTGATGTTTACATTACTACGTTGCAGAAAAAGTTCCTCAGGAGCAGCTCCGCAGATTTCTCCTCACTCTATTTCATCTGAGGTGTCGGGGAAGAACTCCCCTCGATCAGCTCCCTCCGAGGCATCCAGAAAACATTCTCCACACCAGCTGAAGACAAGTCCGCGTTTCTTAGAGCCCACCATCTCTTCTTCTAACCTTGCAACTCGAGCTTCGAAAGACACAAGCCTTAGACTTTCTGATCACAACTCGCCTGCAAGTCCGCTCTCTGAGGTACTAAAAAATAAATAGCTTCTTTTCCTGTTGTGCTAGAAGTAGAAAGCGAAGTGAAATGCAGATTCCTGTGTGTACAAGAATCTATTACTTTGTCGTTCGATGAAATCTTGTACCACGAATACTTAACTTCTGTATCTTATTAATCTATAATTTAATGATTTATGTTCCTTTACCATTCATAATGATGCATTGATGCTGCAATTTGTTTTGTCAGTCTGAAATAGTATTCTTGTTAATAAATGGCTTAAATCCAACTATTCCTATTGTTAGCTTTTGCTTGTTCTGCTAAATCAATTTCTGCTGCAACCTGCAGAAGAAGCGTCCGACCAAAATTGCTGAGCTTGAGTCGCAGATTTCTCAGCTTGAAAATGATCTGAAAAATGTGAAGGATCAGTTATGCTCATCAGAAAAATCTAGGAAGCAAGCCCAGAGAGATGCAGAGGAATCCAACCTAGAGCTCTCAGTCCTCTCCTCGAAGCTTGAAGAATCAGAGAAGAAATTTCTAGAACTTTCAGCCTCTCGGAATGCTCTTACAGTAGAGCTGTCTGAGACGGGTGAAGAACGAGACAGGTCATTGCAAGCTGAGCTGGAGGCTCTGCAGAAGCAGCTGTTGCAAGAATCGGCTTCTTTGGCCTCTGCTTTAGATGAGATCAAAAGGCTCAAAGCTCAGCTCGAGATGGTAGCTGAGTCTGAAGCTAATCACTCAGAGTCTGCACGAACCGAGCTCCATAACCTGAACGAGACACTCGTGGTCGTGGAGGAAATGAAGAAGCAGCTAAACGACTGCAAGAAATCCGAAGCAGAGGCGCAAGAACTCGTTGGTGAGACACTTATGCAGCTGGAAGCAGCAAAGATGATGGTGGAGACGCTCAGGTCTGATGGATGTAAAGCCACGGGAGCCTATGAGGCTGCAGCCAATGATCTGGAGCAGTCGAGGGCCCGTGTAGAGCTTCTAGAAGAGCTCATTGGAGAACTCAATGCTGAAGTTGAAGACAAGAAAGCAAAGGAATCATCATTTGAAGCAGATTTAGTTTCTGTGAAGCTCGAAGTGGAGCAGTTGAGATCTGCTCTAGCAGTTGCTGAGATGAGGCGGAACGAAGATCAAGCTCGGGGCGCAGAGCAAGTAAAGCATGCTCGTGAGATCGCGGAACAGATCAAATCCGCATCAGGGCAGAGAGAGGCCGAGTTGGAGGCAGAGCTACGAAAATCCAGCTATGAAATCGAGGAGCTGAGGTCGAACCTCATGGACAAGGAGACGGAGCTGCAGAGCATCTTCGAGGAGAACGACGCCCTCATAATGCAGCTGGAAAACGCGATATCCGGCCACAGGGAGCACGAGCTGAGAGAAGAAATCGAGACAATTAAAGCACAGTACCACGACATATTGAAGGAGAACAGAGCACTGAGGCTAGAGATGGAGGCTAATAATAGCATGAGCAATGATGCCATGTCGGAGCTAGAGGCAGCAAGAGGAGCGGAGCGAGAGGCGCTGGTGAAGGTGGGGTCCATGACGGAGGAGGTGGACAGGAGCAACAGGATGGCGGCTCGGGTGGCTGAGCAGCTGGAGGCGGCGCAAGCAGCCAGTGCGGAGATGGAGGCGGAGCTGCGGAGGCTGAAGGTGCAATCAGATCAGTGGAGGAAGGCAGCGGAGGTAGCGGCGTCCATGCTCTCAGTTGGGAGCAACGGGCACGCAGTGGAGAGGACGGGGTCTTTGGACAACAACTATAGCCCTCGGATGAGGAGGATCACTTCGCCTTACGCGGATGATCTTGACGATGAACTGCTCAAGAAGAAGAATGTGAATGTGCTGAGGAGGTTTGGTGTGCTGTGGAAGAAGCCACAGAAATGAGAAGAAGAGAGATGTATGCATATTGTTGTGAGATGATGATCATCTCTGTGCTTTCTTTGTTAGAACTGTTCATTTGTAGGCGTATTTGGACCATTTTCAGAAATAAACACGATTTATAAAAAGTTTGGCCCATTTTCAGAAACAAAGACGATTTTTGTTTTTATAAATTACTACTCCGTGCATGTATTTTGATATCAACCCTAGATTATATTATCCCATCTATATTTTAAATCTGGCCCATACCCGGCCCCAAAACCCGATCCATATTCGGACCCGAATCAGATCTGAATCGAGCCCATTTCATGATCCAAATTCATGACATATTATAAAAGTAAAACTTGCTATATGAATAAATGTACTACTTGTAATAAATAAAATTGATTGTTGTATAAGTGATTATTATTATGAATAAAAGTAATTGTTATTATGTATAAAAATTTCTATTGCTATGAATAAAAGTAGTTGTTCTTGTACATAAAAGTGATTGTATTAATGAATAAAAGTTAATGTTTAAAAAAATCGGTCGATTCAGGTTTGACCCGCACACCAGTGCGCCTCTTGGTCATAGTGTATTTTAGTTAAAGATGTCTGAAATTGCAAATTCGGAGAATCTTAATTCTAATAGTTAATAATGAAAATACATCAAGCCATAAAATCAACATATTAGAAATGTTTATATACCCTAAAAAATTGCTCATGCATCGATTCTAACTAAATTTTTGTATTGTACATAACATTTAATCATATAAATACAATTGTTTGCTACTATACTACTATAATTAAAAAATGGCATTTTGAGTCTACTATTAAGTGATTAAAAAATTACCATTTTGTGAAAGTAAATGAGATTATTGAAGCATGCAAATAAATAAATATGATACTTATATGATAAGCGAAATAATTAGTTATCAAACAAAAATAACAAATATGTTAATTATCAATATAACTGAATAAATGAAAAAAAAATCTATTTAACATATATTGAAAATCAATTAAACTATAACTAATTTAGTTACTAAATAGCATTGCTAAATTTGGGAATAGTTCTATGGAATGAAACTATTTTTAATAAAAGTCTAGCTTTTGTACATACTAAATTTGCCGTTCATGCGATGCACGAAAAATATTACGTGTATGAAATTTGAAACCATGATTTTTCTTCTCTTTTCTAAGAAAAAGTTCCTCGTTTCCTTTCGTAGGGACTCGAAACTACAACATTAGTTAGAAAGAAAGAATCTTACTAACTAAATTGCACTTCATCGTCAAAATTAAAATTAGAATTTCTTTAAGATGATATCAAATAATAATAATTATTATAATAATATCTTTTTGTATAATTTACAAAATATGAATTAATGTCTAATTTACAAATTTTATAATTATAAACATTGACACAAAGTATATAATAAACATTGACACAAAGTATTAAATCAGAACAATTTCATCACTCTCCTGTCTTTCTACAACCCACCCCAAATCATTAGATTCCAATTTATCACCTCACTCCTTCATTTTAACTCCTCAACTTCTTCTCTCTCCTCCTCATCCTTTTACTCTCCTCCATCATCACCAAAGCACCACCACCATTTTTGTCGTCAACCAAACACTGCCACCGCCGCCTTGATCAGCCCTCGGCCAACACCAAGGGACGAGAGCCGCCAGCCACCACCTCATCTCCTTCATATAGCCACCACTGACGACCCTCTCGCCACAACCATCATCGCTCCACCTTCGGACGACAACCACCCATCAGTAAACCTGAGAACCACAATATACAAGCACCACCGTTTGGTTCCCCACCCACGAACCATCGCCACCATCTTAAGCACTATCTTTTGAGGCCTAGCTCGTGCGAAAACAACGGGTAGAAGGTCAAGGGCTAGACCGAACACTCTTGGTAGATGGAGGAAAATGATAATAAGACCACACTCTTGATGGACGAAGCGAGTAATTCACGACTAAAACCACTTGCAGTTGTGAATTATAGTAAAAAAAAAACCTTTAATTCACAAGTTAGAGTATTCTAACTGTGACTTATAGCCATTCACAACTGAAAACATTTTGAATCGAATCGTGAAATTTATAATAAAAGAATAAGCGAAGATACTTTTTACTTTTTATATATTAATAAGTATTTTTTTTACTTTTGTTAACTCAATTTGACTATTTTGGCCTTCCACTAATATAACATGTATATAAATACATTAATATTTATTTATATAATAGTTATTTTTCTATCAATTTTAAAGAAAAATTATAAATTTAATAATTTTAACGAAATCTATTTAATTTCTTCAAAAAAGACCCGCATATTGCCAAGCCATAATATGGTCATTAATGTCACTCATATAAATAGGAGATATGTTTCCCAAGTCGTAGCTGACAACGTTATTCCATAGACTTTTGTTTCACGCCCAAATCTGCACTTGGATTTGGTCTGTCGGAATCTTGGAAAACTCTACCCATAATTTGCCGAATTTCTATGTCATTGGGACTAGTGAGCCACAATTATCATTTAATTAATTCCTAATCAACATTCCACTCCCATTTAATAATGAGCCGTACTGAACATCCCTGTTACGACTCATTTTTTTTTAGAAATCAGACCGATTTAGTTAAAATTAATTCATCTAATTAAATTAAATTTATAATCTCTTTCTAAAATTAGTGTGAAAATAACTATTATGTAAATTAATATTAGTGTATTATTATTTTTTCGAATACATTAACTATTATACTCTTGTGTGGGTGGCCACAATATGGCGGCTCAACTTTATTATTTAATAATCCACTAAGATCTAACTCAAAACGATAAACCATCATTACATAATCTCTTGAAAGCAATAGTTTACCAATTTCTAGCAACCAAACACTGCCAATTTCAAGATCTTTTGTTCAGTTGCATCCTTGTCAAACTCCCATTTTCTCTAAATAGGCAAACCAAGCAGCCTGCGTTACTCCACCTGGTTCCATAGTATTTTAGGAAATTAAATGACGACAATCAATAAAGAACAAGAAATGAAATCTCATTAGTTTGTCATCAAACAAATAAATGTAGACAGCCAAGAAAAAATAAAAACAGAAGATGATTTAAGTGAACACTATAATCCACATCAAATTCTCAATCTAAACAATTACAATTATTCCTAACGTAACGGGAATAATTGTAATTGTTCGGGGGCTTCCTTAGTCCGCTATGTCAGAGGACTATTGAGAAGCCCCTGCCAATTAGACGACCCGATTCCGGTCCAGTTTAGTCTCGAAGAATCAAAATCCGACCCATTGCCATCCCCGGAACTCATATTCTGCCACGGGAAACCCCACAAAATTCTCCCGTCCCCGTCCCTCCCGCCGCACATCTCCTGTTTCACCGTCGTCACGGCCGTGGACGCCGTGGTCGAGACCCCACCCCCGTTGCCGTACTCCCCGTACGAGGACGGGATTCCCATATCGTGGGCCCCACTCATCCCCATCCCACCATTCTGATCAACTTCCACATTCCCATAGTACAAATTCTGAACACCATTCCCACCGCTGGGATTCTCAAGAAACCCACTTCTGATGGCATCGAACAGCCCGGAGGAAGAGGCAGCGCCGCCGAAGCTCCCAAGAACATCTCCGTGATGTTGGGTCATATTTGTCTGCCCCCAGATGGAGAAATCGTGATCCTCTAACCCTAAATGGCCGGAATTCTGCTTCTGAAGCCTGGCAATGGCCAAGTTGAGATCGTTGGAATCGTAAGACAGAGGAGCCATGGAGGGGATTGGGCTCGGGATGGGCTGGTCCTGGCTTCTCTTGGAGGAGGAGGAGGAGGAGGAAGAGGATGACGATCTCTTGTTCTTGCGGCAGCCTCCTCCGACGGGGACGTTGCGGAGGGTGCCGCCTTTGGTCCAGTATCTTCGGCAGGATTTGCAGAAGTATCTGGGCTGGGAGAGGCTGTAGTTGTTGTAGTAGCAGAATTTGGTATTGGCGGAGTCGCATCGTGGGCATTTTAGAGCCTGCATATCAGCTGGCCTTGGCTTCTTGTTTTGATCTTTCTGCGATTTGCTGCACTCCAACATGCTTTCTAGCGTTTGTAACCCCATTTCCTGAATAGTGGTTTGATTAGTTTGAATTTGGGGTTGTAGAGAGAGAAGGTAAAGCATTCAAATTTGAAGGAAATTTCCAAGAAAAGAAAAGAAAATTCTCCTTTTAATCAAATCAGGTGAATATACTGCACAATCAGACTTTTTTTTCAATCAACTGTGGAAGTTCATATGCCTTGAACCAAACAACAAATTAGTTTCTCACCCACAAATCACAAGCCCTAAACAGAAAACTCTCCCAATAGTGGAAAGGGATAAAAGGAGAGGAAGATCAACAACACATACACATTCACAGATCAGTAAAGTGATTGAAGAAAGCAGATTCATTTATGAGCTGAATCTTTCAAATAAAATTAATCGCAACCTGGTGATGGTGCTGTGAGCTTGAAGAATCCATCCCACCATGCAACACTTATACTTGTCTTCTTCAGATCAGAGGTTCAAAAAAATTGGAATTGATTGATGGAAAGAAAGATGAGACAGAATTGTCTATATAGAGAGAGAGGTTATGCTAAAAATCTTACAGAGAAGAAATGGGAAAGGAAAACTCGGCCTAATACCACAAGCTGCAGCAACCCACACACATATATATATCCAGAGTGAGAGAGGGAGGACAAAGTGGGCTGTCGTTTATAGAGAGAGAGTGAGTGAGTGTAATGATTACGAGATTGTGCTGGGGATGTGTGTAAGTAATATGTGGGAGTTGGCACGCAAGAGAGAAACGATAAAAGCAGTCTACCTTGGGTAGAGAGAGAGTGAGAGAGGGGGAGAGGCATTTCAAATCGGAATTGAGGCCCGGTGTCTGTGAGGTGGGTCCCGAGCGGCGTGGGAAGGCAACTACAGTGGGGCCCACAGACAGTGGGCTATCGCTACGCCTACGTGGGCCCGGCCCAAGGTACATGCAGCGCGCTTAATTTCAAATTCGTCGCCGAATCTCGGGGTTTGAATGTCGGAAGCAGACAACCGCTACTCTACTACTACTCTACGTACCATCTCTTGTACTTGTCTTAATCATCTCCAATTTCCATTCTCTCTCTTCAACTCTTATGTTCACTGTCTCTCTCTACTTTATATGGGGAATTCATGTCCAATCATAACTTTCCTCCATTTTACAGCACACAAAATAATATTTTATTCTTCAAATTAAGTTTCACAATATCTGAGTGAGACAAAAAAAAAAACTAATAATCTATTATTATTATTATTATTATTATTATTATTATTATTATTAATTAATATTATGTCCAATCTGTGACAGTGCTAATAGATGTAAGAGTAGTGATAAATGTACATAAATTATACATACATAATGTGATTTTTTTTATAGATATTTTATATTTAAACCAATTTATAAATATTAATTAATTTAAAATAAATTAATATATTACATATTTACTAATTTGAAATAATTTAAGAAAAAGTTAACTTTTTTCAAATTAGATATCTACAGATTTAAAAAAATATTCAATTTTCCATTGGATATCTACATATTTATCTCCAAATTAATATTATAGCTTTATTTGAAATATCTATCAAATTAATTTTTCAATCATACCTTTAAAAATATAATAGAAGAGATTTTAGTAAAAAATAATAATTCGTGATTTCAATCATTCTACTTTATGTTCATTCGTATGAATTGTCTCCAACCAAAGATTACTCCATATATCTGACACGTGTAATCCTATGTCTGAATAGCCAAATCTGTGCTTGTACACGTCACGGAGTTTATGTGTTTTTATTTCTTTTCTACTTTCAGAAAGACGTGCATAAACGATATTACATGTGACCATCTTCACATATATTGATTAGCATTGATTATTAATTAATAAAAAAATGAAGAATATATAGCTCATCAGTTCGTATACATTTTATGTTAAGTTAGGTTCTATACTCGGTCATCTAAGGTGATTCTGGAAGAACGGAAAATATTTTACCAATTAATCTGCGTTTTGTCATCAAATTAATTAATTAGTTAACAAATTACGAATATACTGACAAATTAAATACACCTAAAAAGCAGATATTCATAAATCAATCTTATTTTTACTTCACAAAAATATAGAAAGTCCTTTTTCACCATTTATGGAATGCACTATTTTACTCTATATTTCCCTTTTTCTTTACCTTCTCATTTTCAAATAAAAAGTTTGTCTTGGTGAATGCAAGGTAAAATATTTTGAAGCTATAAGCAACATCAGCCACATGGATCGAACCAACAACTAGTCTAAAAAAAACTCAATTATTTTTCTGTCGAGTTTGTTCTCGATTCTTAATTTGACGATGAACTCACACACAGGCGGACACACACACTAAGAAGGGGAGGGGCGTAAGACCCTATCAATTTCTTTAGTTTTTTTTTTTACTTTAAAATTTGTGAAAATTCTCGAAAATTGTCTTTAGTCCTTACTGAGCTAATGTTTCGAAGACCGAAAAGTCGGAAGTTGGAAAATTTTAGCCCCCGTCAATATATTTTTTTGCATCTGCCACTGCACTCACGTGAGAGAGTAAGTGGTGACTCATTCACCAACATTTGCTATATTTAAGATCAACTTAGCATCACTCACATGAGAGTAAATGATGAGTCATTCACCAACATCTGCTATTCTTACAATCAACTTAACGTGAATCACTTAATTTAATCAACTAAACACAATCTAAATTGTGACATCACATGCATGTAACATACATATGACTACAAAATAGTAATTTTCAAGTAATGAATGATTGGTTGAATTTTCCTTATCCATTAAGATAACAAATAATCAACACATGCAATCCACTGGGAATACATAATCAGCCAATCAAAATAAAAAGAAGAGAAGCAGGTGATCTAGCTAACACTTAGCCAGTCAGCACATATATATACATATATATATATATATATAATTATTAATTTGTTTGTGTTTCCCAATATTACCAATAAATTTGAAGGGACCAAGATTCTTGGAATGGTGGGAAAATCAATGCCACCCAACAAATATTCTTACATTGTCATCACCTGTCACTGCCACGTATGATATAATAAACAAACAATCATTGATCCCACTCTACTAACACTCTCTCTTGGGATCCCATGAAAATGGATTGTAATTTGCCTCTCTCTCTCTCTTCTCTCTCTCCATATTTTCAAAGGGCACAATAATTGCTCTATTGGTGATGTTTTGCTTGGAACAACATTAAAAGTGCAGTTTCAATTTGTTTTTTTCAATCTTGATGATCTTTCTTAAGTAGTCTTAGTTAACTTGGCCCATATATGATAATATTTACTAAATTACATGCATTATTGGTCAAGAAAGCTATTATCATCCAAGAAAATTGAAAATTTCTACATACTTATTGGTGAGAAATGGATGATTAATCAAGAAACCCTACTTTTGGTGGGAAAAATAATTTGTAGTGGGCTCACAGGTACCACATGTAAGATAACATCAGTCAAATCAATTGACTGGTCAAAATTTTTGTTTTTCCAGTCAAATAAAAAATAAAAATAAATAAAATAGTGGAGGCAAAGTGAAAGCTGAGTTGGGAAACTGTGCCTTTGATAATATATGGCATGCTATGTCACTGAAGAAAAGAATCTGCCTTGGAAACCTGCTAGGGTTTGCTCTATATATAATTCTTGAAGCTTCTAATTATTTTATATAGAATTTTATTTGGATTGCTTCACATGGATGGACCATTGATGATAGAGGAATTGGCCTATTATATCCCCACTTTTTTGAAAACAAAATTCTACCAAACATATAATTATCTTCTTGTAGGGTGACCTTGTTAGGATTAGCTTTTAAATTGGATCCTAAGTTGTGATTGAGCTATTTAATTAATATGCAGACGTTGATTGATGCCTAAGTTGTGTCTAATGCTAGGAGGTAAGTACTATGTAAATATAATTGCAAAGAGCACATAATGGCCATATGAGGTTCCTCATAACTATTTTGATAATTGATATTCCACCATCACCGTACAACAGCAACGACAACAGCAATGATAATATGCTATCGATATGATGTAATATGGGATAAGTTGTGATATATTTAACTGTGATGTAATGTATTATTTGATATGCATTAGAAGTGAAAAAGCATCTACACAAATAAACAAAATCAAGTAATTAGATTAAGGAATCTTGTTAATTAGGTCAATACTAATCTAATTAGGAATGGCATATAATTAATAATCTTAATTATAAGATATTCACAATAAATAAATGTGGGTCCCTTTTGTACAGGAATAATACTAAACTTCATCTCAAATCAAGCCACTTAATTAGTGCAAAAAAGCATCGTTTAAGTGTGTAGTCCATTCTCTAGACAAGTGTTTGACCTTATAGTGAAAAATGAAAACGCATTCAAACTAAACCCGATTTAATTTGTATTGAATGAAAATAACTTGTGTAATCACGAATTAAGATATGTAAGACACTAACCATATATATATATATATTAAATTTAATTAAAGTCCTATTAGATTTGGCCATTCTTGTCGGATCTTAAAAAGTACTTTGGACATTAATCTTGCTAGTTTTAAAGTAATTATTAAAAGATTATGACATTGATCTTGGAGGATAATACAGACTAATCTTAATTAATGACATACACGATTTTAAGTGTATAAACAATGAATAGTGTAAAATTCCACAATTATTTATGCATCCTTCCAAAATTTAAAATACATATCTAAAATTCCATATTAATTTTTTAGTCGAATATAAATATGTAAACTCAAAATAATTTGTAAATAGAAATAACCAAAAGCACAAGCTCATTTGACATTAGTCGAACCCACCTAATTATAACTTGGTACTATCAAATGAAAATTTCCATCACATATACGTTTATTGTTCATGATTTTGATGTCCAAGGGACTCCTCATTGCTCATAGCACGTTGCATGACCACTTCATGCAAATTTGTTATAGCCATAAATTACAAATGCTTACGATAGATAGGGAGGAATATTGTTTTAATTAGATAGTATTTTTTAGTCATATCGGATGTCGGAGAATATCATTGCTTGATCTATTAATTTACATTTCAAACATATTATATATATTGGGTTAGGGTTGGTTAAATAAAAATATCTTTTATTGTGCGAATGTAAGTATACTACATTAAATTTATAAAATTAGTCACTATTAATTTAATTATAATAAAATAATATAAAAATTTCGTTGCATCTGGAATTTGAACAAAAGATTTGCATCAAGGAGATACATCCACCGTCGATTTTTGCGCTCCAATGGTTGAAAATGGTTCTCACGTTTTTACGATAAGAAGTATTTTCATTTGAAACTTTCATCTATAACAAAATGTTTCAGCAATGACATAAATTTTAAAGAATTGTGAGACTCATAAATGTTACTAAATAAAATTGTGACATGTTGTAGTGAAGTAGATATTATGCATGTCACAAAAATAAAGATATGTCACTAAATTTAATGATGTTTGAGGGTGTAGCTGATTTTGTGACAATGTAAAACGCAGGTATATTTGTGACATGTGAAAATATAGCTATTTTTATGACTATATATTTATAAACAGTTATTGAAAAAAATATTAATAATAAAAGTAATATAATAAAATTTTGTGTATATGTATGAGAGAGAGAGAGAGAGCTACTATACCAGATTGTGAGTATGAGCTTGAGAGACTGTGATACTTATGTATAATCAAATTATTTTGTGATTACGATAAAGCAACGTTTAGTTATATGAATAGATGTCAAAAAAATTGTTACATTTTTAAATGTAATTATATTTATATGTGTCACAAAAGTTTGTAGATACATGTGTAGATATAGCTAAATTTTGTTACGCCTAAAAATGAAGAAAATTTTACGACATCTCTATGGTGTTACTAAAATTATGTCATTAATATACGTTTTTATTATAGTACTCCATATATAAAAATATTGAAATCAAAATTCATTTTTATATATAAATAAGTTAGTTTGGTTTTTGACATTGCAATAAATAAACATAAAACTAATGTCATCCTATAAGCATTTACCAAAACAAGAGAAATTAAATCACATAAAAGGCATCGGTCAATCGATGAATAAAATGATTAAAAAAAAAGTTCATTAAAGTTCCTAAGTATTGTCTCTAGATCAATATTTTAACCTACCCTTTCCTTTTCTACATAGAGCGATCGAGCTTTTCTTTCTTTAACAAAACACGATCGATACTTAAATTCAAACACATAACTTCTTTATATACCAGAGTCGTTAATATTTTTTATACTTGAATTCATACACGACCTAATAAAATTTATCAAAACAAATGACATATTGTTTATCCAAAATGACGCAATTACATAAATAAATAGTTAGTAATGATATACGAGAGAAATCTACATTAGGGATGTTCATAGTTTCAATAAATCGCCGGTTTCGATTTCATGAAAATTAGAATTGGAACCGGCCCGACAAATATTTAGACGGTTTCAGTTCAAAACCGGTGTTTTTTTATCGATTTTTCTCCAATTTTTCAACTAATTTTTTTCCGATTCTTCGCCGATTTTTAACTATTTCTCGATGAACTGCTGATTTTTCGATTTTCGGATAGAACCGATGACCAATCGCTAGGTACAGAAATTACAAAAACCGGAATCAAACCAGCACCAATTGCAAGTAGCTAGGGGTGATAATCGGTTTACGGTAATCCGGGAAAACCGGTACCGAACCGGTACCGGACCGGGAACCGGTTTCCCGAGTACCGGATATACCGGTTCC
>JAYDZE010124921.1:0-23261 GCA_034509125.1 Monilaria moniliformis
GTAGAAGTCAGTTGTCGCGGTCAACAGACGTTAGTGCTACTTGAATTGTAATATATTATTTACTTTATTATAAAAAAATATATTTAAGTATTATATTTAATTTTTTTTCCCCCCCTATATTTGTTGTCTGGATCTGCCACTGGGCTGGCCTGAGCTGGGAAATTAGAGGTAGAAATACATTTATATTTTTTTTACTTATTTCTATTATTTTGGAAGGTGAGCAATCCATTAAGACGTTGAAAAATAAGTACATAGTTTAGTTGACTACTATACGATAAAATATTTTCATCAACAATCACCGTACATAAGAGAAAATATTTTTTCCTCTTTTCACTATTTTCTTCTCAGGTAAGCATCGATCCGTGGAACGATATGTATTTTAGAACACTATAGTTATATGTATATTCAAAATCAAATTATGAACCAAGAGAGGGCGCGAGTCTAGAAGATAGAAAACAATTAAATTAAATATTAATACGTGCCGATATTAGATTAACTAGCTAGGGCTTCTAATTAGCTAGCACATGCACCATAATTATGACATATATAAGCACCATCTTAGAAGAACTAATTAAAAACGTGGCTTATTAAATCCTAAATTTGATTATCATAAACTCGAATGTATAAAAATATTCATAAACATAAATATATATATCTCCCTCAATTACGAGAGCAATTATAAAATATTGCCAATATTTATTTTTGGTGTATATATATATATGTGTGTGTGTGTGTGTTATATACGCATATTCACATGAATATACACATAAAAAATAGTTGAATAATTTGGTAAATACAATATAAAAGATCCCGAATCAGATAGCGAGACGTGGATCAATAAGATCTTGTCCATTTGATATTAAATCTGTCAATCCACGTTAATGAATTAATTAGCAATATTAAATCTGTGAATCCACCTTACTTAAGGATGTATGAAGAAAATAGAACACAACTCCAATACCTTGACAAGTGTGGAGGGGTGGTGACCCAAGTTTAGTTGGAAGGGCCAAGACCCCCCTATGATTCCTCCGATTTTCGCGTTTTCAAACACGCGTCCAATCGCAATCAACAATCATCCCTTTTAAATAGGGGGAAGTTGCTAATACCAACACCATTTTTTCTTAAATAATTACACTTAAATATCTAACATATTATATTTGAATAATCTATCTTCCCACCAAAAATCCGACATCTAATGATCTAATATGTGACTACAGACTTGTTTGAAATATGACTTGGGTGCTACACTGCTAGTACTGTCTTAACAAAACTACGTTGTCTTACTCTAAAATTATAATAAGTGTTTTTTTCAAGAAAAGGAATGTCATACATTTTAGAAATTTTGTTATATGTACGTATTGTAACAGTTGCTCTGAGAGCAATCAACTGAAAGTTTGTTGTAACGAGTGGTTGGTTACAAGGAAAAGGAAAAAGAAAATAAAAAAACTCATTTGTTTGAATATTCATACTTGCACAAATACCATATTTCGTTATCGACCACAGATTATTATGAAAATAATATTGTTTATGTATGACAAATTGTATTGATTGTCGCCGGGAAGATACAATTTCAAGGTTCTGTAAGGACAAAGATGACGAAGATTTGTTTAAATGATTATATAGTTATTTATTAGTTTAAAAATAGTTTGATCCAACAACAAGAAAATACAATTTTTTGGTGAGACTAATGTTGTCGATATCTCCAAATTAACACAGCTACCAACGCTCACTAGCCAAGACAAAAAGCTTTACTAATAATGCACGATGGTGATTATTTAAAACGCAATAAAATGATTAAATAATGTTGGGAGTAATAATGCAATACTATAAATGGAAATATTTAGAACGTTAGATTTTGGTAGTCATATAAATATGGTAAGGAAAACCTATGAATCAGATTTGATTAATATTTGTTGTTGAGCGTCGAGAATATTCTAGATGGCGTGCACGTCCAAGTTTGGTGCATTTTGAGACCAATGTCTATTAAATTAAGGTTAATGCAATGTTTTTAGTAGAATAGGTTATTTCAAAAATGTATAATTGGTTAAATGGAGTCTACACAAGTTGTTGATGTATTAGCATTTAGCACTGGCAAAAGTTTTAGTCAATGTAATTTATTATGCTAACTAATAGGATTCTGCAAGGAAAATTCAGGATGCATTATATCTCGTAGTCATTGACAAGTAACCAAATAGCTTTAAGAATCGCCCATAAAAAAATTATATCAAGAGAATTTATATGATGTGAGTATTACCATATATAAAATTTAACGGATCCAGTTAAAATGCCACATATGTTGCAAATTAAGCTATCACTAGAAATTAAAACAAATAAGAATATAATAGATATTTCAAATTTTGTAAAAGTAGATAGTACTTTTGTAATATACTAAGGTCATCCACAACGCTATTTCTTAATCATTTATTCGCTTACATTATTTATGGATCATACAATACTTTTTATCTCATTTATTAACCAGGAGACAACAGTCACATCTCTATCCCTTAATCATCTCTTCCCTTACACTATTCATGGATTTCATCTTTTAATTTTTTATTCATTTCTTATTTATTATATATCCTAATTAAAATAATTTTTCCGAATTTATAAAATATCTGAATTTCATTAAAGAAATTAAAATTACATAATTTAAGATCTGGTTGTAGAGGCGTCGCACTAGGCCACCAATTTTCCCTTTCTCCTTGCCACCTTCGTTCCGATCAGACAGGCTCGACTCGACCCCCCGACGCCTCCTCGCTCGCGCCTCCGGATCCTTTTCCACCGCTTCTGAGTAGTGGCGGCTCTAGGTATGCTTCGTGCGCTCTATGCCACCTACCCATTTGTCAACGTTTCAGACCCTCTCCCAAGTAACGACGTACTTGAACGGCCTGTCAGTGTCGTGTTGGTAAACTTGCATGACAGATTTAAGAATATCCACATCGCTTGTGCCGCTTGGCCAATCTTTCTCCAAGTTGTTGTAGATGGCGCAAAACTTGGAGATTTATGGGCTAACTTGGTCGAAATGAGCCCGAATCTTCTTCTGCGTGCGCACCGGGGCGCCCTACGGTCGGTTTGCGTTGTATGCAGCGGCAACTCTGTCCCAAAAAACTTTGCATTTTTGTTGGTTTCCGACGATTGTATCTTCACTTGTGTTGACATACACCTCGAAAATTCGTTTCGTTTCTTCTGAGGTGTATGTAGCTCGAAAATCGCGGTCAGCCGGCTCGTCGGAGATGTCAATGTCGTCCAACTATTGGGGAGCTCGTGGGGGTATGCACCTTGGGGCGTTGACATTGGGTAAGTCAACGAGAAGGCGAAACCCATCGTATTTGGACCATAGCCCTCGGGAAGGAACCAATATCGCCATTTGTTTTGGTTGTTGTGACCGGACAATTTGGCTCTCAAAAATTAAAGTGTGATGAAGAAGATAAAATTGAAAGTGAAGATAAATAGAAAATGTATGAAAAATGGAGTGAAGGAAGATGGGTATTAATAGGAGTTAGGATGAATAAAAAAAAAAAATTAAAAAAGTTAGTCGCTTATTGCCGTTGGGAAATAATTTTTTTTAGGATGAATAAAAAAAAATTTAAAAAAAAGTTAGTCGCTTATTGCCGTTGGGAAATAATTTTTTTATTTTCTAATTTTCAAATTTATTATTAAAAAATACGTCGCATTGACGCCCACTCGCAGGTCCAACGAGTGGGCGCAACGCGCCTTATCATTGGCCGCGGAGGGGGGTGCATGGCGGGCCAGCCCACCCTCTTTCTCTCCGTCTCGCGCATCCCGTCCAGCGCCCCCTCCCACAACGCATCTCACTATCGTCTCATCCCACCGGAACGAGCTGCGAGACGCCCGCTGCAGTTGCCCTAATAGTGATAGATCGTTGGCATTGCGTTTCAATTTTTTATTTTATTTTTTGTCAATGTTCCTCTCTCTTTGACATTCGGACATTCCCCCCAATCTTTTCACCTCATAATTACTACAGTATTCTTAGTCCACTCTAAGAACATGAAAGTGACTGCAAGAGAAAATGAAAGGGACATAATTTAACCTTTTTTTATTGTTGACATTAGCATTGTCAAATACTAGAATATGGTTGAATTTTTCGATTTGACGTGTTCATAACATGCATCTTTTGTCACTTCAGAGAAGAATAGTTCTTTTTGTCTATGCGTCTTTAAAAGTTTTTATATTATTTTATACTTCAAAATTTTATTTGTAATCATGGCGCCCTCAACTCAAGATTGGTGCAGAATTTACAAAATAAGATTACCATCTCTTTCAACACTTTCCATGCAATGCCTCAATTTATCAATCTCTCTGCGATTTCATCACTTCAACCCACCTTTGAATCACTCACGGCAGCATTTTATGTCCAGTTTAACATTAAAATAAATCTTTCCACATATGACTAATTGCAAGCAAGAACTACTTAGGGCTACACGATCTCTTTTCAGAACCATTTGCCAACAAAAATTTCCAATAAAGGGGAGAAAGAGGGGCGGTACAAGACAAGAAGAGTGTGTGACAATTGAATATCAGCTGTAAGACGCATCTTAAGATCCAAACATTACGTTAGGAAGTCCTTCATCACCTGTCACTGTAGCTCGTCTTCTTCACCCAGACCATGTTGAGCAATTCTGTAATATAGAATACCCATTGTTGCCATGCACGCCCTGTACACAAACACAAAGACTCGTTGCCTAAAATTTGACTAAGACGCAAGCTTACCAACCCATCTACCAAACTATCGCTTCGTATGGAAGAAAAGTTCTGCTGTTATCCGTGAATGAAAATGTGAAGAGTATCTAGAGATGCATTTATCCGCATAAGATTCGCATAACCATATGAAGAAATAAAAGTTATAATGCAGGTTGAGAAATCAAGGACAGGAAGACATTACAATATGGCTATGATTAAGAGCAACTTCCTTGAGTCCATTCTTGAAGGTCTGGGGTGTCTTGCACGATGTTCTGAGGCATCATCTCCATGAGACACATCCTTCCCCGGAGGTGCAGCGACCAGTAGAGTTGGCAATGCACTAGACCAGAAAGGCAGCAATGACTTTAGGAGCTTGTGGCGAAATGGACCTATAAACATAAGGGTAAGTGAACTTTGGCCATCAAAGTAGATGTGTGAAGGTGGAAACCAGTCAACATGTAAAGGTAAATTAAACCTATTCGAGCTTGGATTATATCGGCACCTAATAGGGATCCTTAATTTTTTGTCGCTTACGGTGGTAATACATGTCCAGAGGGTTTTAGAGGCGTGAAAATTGAAAAGTCAAATTAGAACTAGCATACTTTCTCGTTAATGGGATCTGAAGAAAAAAGGTTGCTTACATTTTTGCTTCTAGCTTCCGTTTAGCAGAACGAAAATTGAATAACATTTTTAGAAATAATCTACAAATAACGCACCCAAAGCAATGAATTCTACTAACCATTTCGTGGGTACTTTTTCCTGGGACATCCGAGTTCTGTCTGTCAACTTGCATCGTACTCTTTCATGTGGTTGTACCAGGCTGGGCAACAAGAATGTACGAGAAACCACTAAAAGCTTATACATAGAAACCTCAATAAACAAGGAAGAGAAGAATGGAAAATAGAAAACTAAAATGCCAAGATTTCTTACGCCAGTGGGACTAGTGATTTTCATGAAATTGGCCTCATGAAGTCATGATTTAGGTAGAGATGACATCCCTGAGAAATGTCCATTTATTTCTATAGTATCAAATTTGCAGGTCTGGCAGTAAAAGCTGGATCTTGTCCAAGCAAGAAAAGTTTCCACCAGTATATTCTGTCTCCAGTAGGAAATACATGTATCAATTGTTCTGAAGCAAAGGCAGGTGGAGGACTTCAGGACTTCGCTCCCAGCGATGGTACAGGGTGGTTCCCAAACACATTCGTTTCCAAACCAGTCTGCAAAGGGAGTCATGGATGAAAATCAGATGCGGCAACAATATTCACGAAAAAGGAAAAGAGAAGCTTCCTATTTAATCATATTCAGACAGTACAGTAACATCTCCAGCTCCAGTGAAACCCAACCAGGCAGAAGAAAAGATGCATATAGAAAATAAAACTGAAAGGTATATAAGAGTAGGATAAGCAAGGAAATGTTCATCAACTCTATTATCAAGGACAGTAACAGTGGCTGTAAAAGATAACTGTGCATCCCTATGCTAAGTCATGCAATGCCGGACAAAAGATTAGAGCATAAGACATCCAGTAATCCAAGATCCACCTGATGACACGTGTGCATTTTGGAATTTCAAGAACCCCATGTGGGAGGGACTAAAGATTAGAGCATCACACATCCACTAATCCAAGAACCACCTCATGACATGGGTGCATTCCGGATTCTCAAATATAGATTATATATAGGCCCAAATTTACCAATACAGTGCAGAAACCATCTCACTTTGAAAAGGGAGCTAGGTAGAATCCACCTAGACAGGGTGAATTAAACTAACTTCTTATAAACAGAGAAGAGGTTTCAGCAGTTCATAATGAACAAAACTATGAAACAAAAACTATGGCAATACTACCTGCATGATAGCTTCTTTTAGCTTTGAATGAAGACGTGATACTGAGTCTTTTACAATTTTGGAGGCCGAATCTGCAAAAGAGTCAAATATTACACATACAATAGACTATCTTGGACTGGATCTTGGAATCCCAAAATAGGATTCTAAATCCCAGTCCATTTTTGCTTTATGGATTGGAATAAGTATTTAGAATTCATTTGCAGGTCCACAATCCCCAGTTCCCTTTTATATTTTTATATCTAACGTAATATCTATGTACCATATCATATATACATATTGCATACATAAATTATGTATATACTATTATGTGCACATTCAAATATTTATTTACTGATCATCTTTTTCACAGCTACCATTTAATCTACCAATGTCCACATAAACCCACTTTGGATTTGACATCCTCAATAAGAAACATTGTCCCCAACCCTATAAACACACACAAAATCTTATACTATTTAATAGGATTTCTAAACTCAATATTCTCATCCTCAAAACTCAAAAACCTCCTGAATCCCTAACAAACATACCCTCATTGTTGCAAATTTTGGTACACCATAACATTGTCCAAAAAAAAAGCAACAGGCAAGAGTTTCCATGAGCAGACCATACTGGTGTAGAGCATGCTGGGCAGACAAATTCAGCAGGAGCTGTTTGTGGAAGAAAACTTTTAACATGTGAAACTAGACAATTTGTGTTTATAACATCTGCACATTAGTTAGGATGCATGATTAGATCAAAACATTTTTAACTTTGGAATGAATTGAATCTTGATACATAGAAGAAGGGATACATACGTAAACAGCCCAATCGAGTGGTTTGAGGGTCTATTCCTTCTCCAAGCTCAACCTGGAAACGGCAGCATCTAGGAGGCCAATCATACTCTCCATCAACTACCCTCTCCGAGTATGTACACACCTAAATGCAATAAGATTTCTCTTCAACGGTTCAACCTTATGCAGACCGTACAAATCCAGACATGGATTTGGTGAATTGTCATAGACATACCACACATATCTCGTGTTCCAGAAAGCGTATGCATTCCCCGCAAACCGGCACCTTCTGGACGAAGCAATACAACTCAGTCGCCTAAGACACCAAATTAAACAGGATTTATTAAGCTTCAAAAAATACAATTTCATTGATGCATGAAATGAGAATAATGATCGGAATGGGAAGAGTAGGTATCGGATAAACATCGGTAAAGAGTAGAAGAAGACACTGAGCAAGTTGATGCGAGGAAGAAGAGTTAAGAAGAATCAAGAAGAAGAAGGGATGAAGATGGAGCAGTTACAATAGCTGTTAGAGGAGTAGTTAGGAGAGTGGTTGATTAGTTAGTTGGGTAAGCTGAGGTGCACTTCTATAAATACACTGCATCTACTCTTACGCTTTAAGAAATGAAATACAAATCTCTCTCTAATCTCTCTAATATCTCAAACACGGCTATTCCTTAGCTCCACGCCTAGATTTCTCGATCGCCATTCAATGTATTTCTGTCGTCCTTGAATTCTCCGGCAGCCTCTGTACCAATTGGTATCAGAGCCTCTTTCCGGCACCTGTGATGGCGCCCCTCAGAGGTTCTGGCAATATCCAATTGCTTAAAGAATGGCTCAAAGAGTCCATACACACAACCGTTAACGAGTTAGTGACGAAACTCAATAACTCATAATCGGATTCACACAAAATCCATGAAAGAATTGAAGAACGAAGTTGTCACATTGAAGCAACAGCACAAGGAACTGACGAACAAGTTGCAAGGAGATAACGGAGGAATTTCTAACGCGCCGCAAGGATCGATTTCTGAAATGAAGAGGACGACATACTACAGTGTTGTACCTCAAGTGCATGATCATTGGCCAATTAGAAAGATACTCATATCATCCAATGTGGACCTTCATCATCCTTTTCTTCCATTGCCTCATAAATCTGTTGAAGAGCACATTCTTGTGCATTGGAGACCCCAAGAAAGGGAAAGATTGAGAAAGGATGAACATGTATCTATAAATGCTCGAAATTATGACACGGGTGAGGCCGATGGGATGAAATTGAAGTGGCAAGAGGAACATATTGTTGCTACACCATCTGGAGATGATGATTGGCCTATCAAGAAAACTCTGACATTTTCGGATGTGAATGCAAATCATCCATTCCTTACCTTGCCCGGCAAAGCAGTTAAGGATCATATTCTTTTCTACTGGACTCACCAAGCTCGAGACCAGTTGAAGAATGACCACCAAGTTTGTGTCAGTGCTCGAGAGGAGGAGATCGAAGTACAAGTGGTTAACAAGGTAGTCAGCGATCGATTTCTTTTGAAGAAGATGCTACTTGGGAATACCTTTACAAAGTGTAGCAGCAAATTCAGATTACCAAACCTTGAGGACAAGGTTTATTTCGTACGAGAAGTTTGATGCATGAAATGCGAGGAATGATCGGAATGGGAAGATTAGGCATCGGATAAACACAACGGCTAAGCTAGAATAGAGAAGAAGAAACGTAAGAAGGAGAGAAGAAGAGGATAGAGCAGTTACAATAACTGTTGAAGAATTAGTTAGATGAGTAGTTATTCAGTTAGTTGGTTAAGTAGCTGAAGTGTCTATAAATTCATTGTATTTGTTCTTGCGTTTTATGAATGAAAATGGTAACTTCTCTCTCTTTTCGAATCCTATCCTCTTAGTTCTCAGCTTGTCGGTTACTTCTCGATCGCCGTTCTTCTTCTCCGGCAATCCTGAATTTCGTTTGGTACCACGGTGCGACAAAGAGAGGGAGGCAGCGGCTAGGGTTTAAGAGAATGAGGGAAGACGACGGTCGAGATCTAAGGTTGTTCAAAAAGCCACTGACTAGCGGGCGAAGAGAGGCAGCTCTTGGCTGTTCAAGGACCCGCTGGGCCAGATTTCCTTCCACTGCGCTCGAAGCTTGGAGGCGGCGACGACGGCGCGAGTAGGCGACGATGGTGCGAGTAGGATTTAGGATCTGAGGGAGAATAGGGTAGAGAGTTTTAAAGTGAAGAATGACGAGTAAAATTGAATATGGACAAGGAATGAGGTTCAATAGTCAGTAGGAAATTTGCTAGGGATATTTTCGTCTGAAAATTGGCTAAATATTAGTTTTTTATGTTCGCAACAACTATTAGTTTTCACTATCTCGGCAAGCTAGTTCGGCCTATAAACACTTATTATTATTTGACCTATAAGCCAAAGTAAACACCACCCCAAGAGTATAATCTATTCAACATATTTGATGAGTTGTGTTTACTGAGCAGCTAAATATGATATCTCGAGCAAAATAAGTGTTTTTTGTACATTTGTGTAGGTTATTCACCAGATTAAATGTGTCATACTTTTTATAGAGTTTCTTGAATCATTTATTTTCTCTTGATAATTGTATGTGCTCTTGTTGAAAGTAAAATCTTATCTTTTCATCATTTGTTGGCTTTTACGGTGATCACCTATTTCCGTGTTAACTTCTGAGGACGTTAATTACTTTCTTAATTGAGATCATATAAGAAAGGATAAGGAAAAAAAGAGGCCTAAAATTTAAGAAGAATCTAAAATTTAAGAAGAATCACAATTTAATAATTCACAAGTTGGGTTTCCTTTCTTTTAGTAAAAGATCCAGTCACATTTTTCTGTAATTAAATTACAACTCATATGCACCTATCACTGACGCATCTAAGGTGATTCGAACTTCAGATCTATTGATTGCAGGGAAAACGTCTTGCGTTTTGTTGTCGTATATGTTAGGTTTGTTTAAAACATCATGAAAAAAGTGTAAAACAATCATCTAGAAATACAAATGGAGAAATTAGAGTAAAAGTCTCCATGAATTCTGAAGAAAAATCTCTACGTGAGGAAGAGTGCATGTCTAAAGCAATCACTTAAAAATATAAATGACATGATTAAAGTACAAATCTTCATGCCAGACAACTATCACGAGTCTTCGTCTCTCAAAATAAATAAATCAACAGTCTTCAATTCGAGCACAAGCTAAATGATATGTCACCTTATTGATGAACATGAGAAAGTCTTGCCTCCATATGTTGAAGAAAAACAATAGCATATACAAATCTCCTTTAAATTGCTAGAGATTTTGATCTAATCATTGAAACTGCATAAACAAATCATCCAACCATGGGTGTGACCAGTGTCTAAAGATATGAAAGTTCCACTTCAAAGGAGAAATCCACCCCAAAGGAAATATGTAAGCATCCATGAACAAAATTAATTACGACAATAAAACTATATCGACAAAGTATCTCCTTAGGTTTAACTAGGAGTGAGTCTCAACAAACTTAACACTAATTCTTTACTACCATGGGGTGTTTGGCTTAGAAGTTTATAAACTCTAATAATTTATATGAAGCGTTCATAAGATATAATGTGTCACGAGTTTATAAGTTGTCAAAATGTCTGAATAATTGAGTTTATAAGTTAGAAATATAATTATGAATTAGAGAGATAAAATTTAAGAGAAGTAAAATTGGAAAGGTATATGTTAGAAATAACAAATCATAATAAATTATTTTTGTAACTTGATTGATGCTTATAAACTTATGAAAAAATAAATTAGGGTTAAGGAACTTATTTTTTGAATAGCTAATAAATTATTACAACTTATTTTCAAAGCTTATAAGTTATTTAATACCTTAATTTGTCAAATATTTTTTAAAAATTTATAAATTATTTTAAGGAGCTTATAAATTCAAGCAAAAACTCTATAAATAGAATTTGAATTAGTGTTAAAAATAAATAGTTATAGTATGTAATTTCCGTATAAACTTAAATAAATAAGTATTAATAGTTGAAATTCTGACTAGAATTATATTAATGAATTCAATTTAGATAAACATGATTCATACAAAGAAAAAATTTACAATTTTATCAAACTAATTAAAAGACTTTTGAGTAATAAAATAAATATATTAATTATATGAGATTTTCTTATCTAATTTTATTTTAGAAAATGGTTATTTGCTTGTAAATATACGAATTTTCAGCCAATTCGTGAATTTTAAAAAAAAAAAGAATATTTGGTACGAAGTATTGTTGTTGGACGATGAATCAATGTAGGAAAATTATAGCCTCCACGTTAGCATCAAATTTTAGAATTTTAGTTTCATGAGAAAATCATAACAAATTGAAAGATTATGTATTGTCATACCAAACTTTTGTTTTGCGTGAAATTTATGAATCGATTCAAAGTATGTATATTTATAGGCTAACCTTTTAGAAAATTTAAATTTATTTTGCATTGTGTGTAGCAATGTAACATTTCGCTTAGTAATTAATTGTAGCATGATATGGTAGCAAGAGAAAAAAAAGGGAGAAAATATTTTTAATACCACTATTATTACTATAAAAGTTATATGTTCTATCTCATAAAAGACTATAATATTCTTTTAATGGCCCATCACATGTTTCAAAGAAACATTTTATTTTTTTAATGAAAAAGAAAAGGGCATTGGTCCCCCAAAAATAGATTCTCTATCTTTCCCGCTCTCTCTTTTCGAATTGTCGTCATTCATGATAACTGCACCACACCCACGACCGACGTTTTCTAGTGAAATGAGTAGCAGCGGCATCGAGAGCGACGGGTCACGTGAGGGCGAGACATCAGCGTCGTTGTCTGGAGAAGAATTCGTCTATGAACTGCAGGTTTCGGTTAGATTCCTAAACTTCAAACTCAAAATTTAAATTGAAATTCATGTTTAGTTAAGTTTGAGTTTTGTGTTGAATTAATGATCGTGGGGTATTCGGAGTTGAAAACGTTGTTGGGTGGCTATGGGTGGCGATGTTTATATGCCCACGGAGGAGTTCGCATGATGGTAATGGTCACGACTGTGAGGCTGCCCACCTCGCACACGTTGAGGGCTCCCATAGTGGTGTCAACATGAGTGAGCCACCATTCCTATTGTGGTGCGACCGTGAGTGGCATCATCGTGGGCATGGTGACTCACTCACAGTGGTAATTGTCACCAACGTAGGGCTGCCGATCTCACCCACATTAGGGGCTCCTCCGGTTTTTCCATAGCGAGTGAGCCACCATGCTCATGGCGCTGCCACCACCTTAGGTACGATGGTTCACTCAAGATGGTAGTGCCACCACCTTAGGCACGGGAGTCCCCAACGTGCGCAAGATGGGAAGCCTCATAGTGGTGCCATCGTGAGTGAACCATCATTAATAATGAATTTAGGTTATTTAAAATGTGAGTCTATATTCACATCAAATCTTTCTAGTTTTTGTTTGGCTCTAATGGGCGGAGAACATTTTATTTTTATTTTTACTTTTGTTTACATAAATTAATTCAATGTCCCATCATCGTTGTCATTTGAAATTCAAACATAAGAAAGTAGTATTATGACTTCAGAGATAGTACCGTACGCAACATACATTGATTTTCTTTAAGGTCCTTCTATGTCATAACTTCCTTTGCTTTTGCCATTTTTTGGATAACTTTTTACTTTTTAATTCCTAATGGATCATAAATTTCATATAAAGTGTGCGTAACATAAAACTAATACAAGTGATTGGTTTCATTACAATAGTAATAATAATAATAAAAAATCACTATATATCCATATCTTAATTTGCACTATATATACATTCAACCTCTTGACTGTAATATAAATCTCATTATACTCTGTAATTACAAATCACCTTTCATATACAAAATATGTAGTGAGTAATGTATATTATCATATATAATGCTCATAAGCTAAGCATATTTTAGGGAATAAAAAAAAACATTGACATTTATGATTGTAATAATGGATTTTTCTCTATTTTTTTTGTTAATTATGGTTTTCATTTATATATGGCCATCTTCTCAAATTTTCAGACAAAATTATTTATATCTCCATTGAACATTGTAGCTCCAATTTGGACAAACTGCAAATTTCATAAATCTTAATCCTTGGCACTTACCTCATTGTCCATTATTGTAAATTTCTTAATCCTTTACTTAGTTAAAGTACTTCTACAAACTTTTTTTTATGTCCAATACGTAAATCTTCAGTCGTAATGACGCCAATCTTCAATCTGTTTCTAAAGTTTTATTGATCGTGTTGTAGCACTGAGACATAGTTTCAGCAATTAAAAAGAACGACTATATATTATAACTGAAATAATTAATAAGTACAGGGAACAATAGAATTTAAATGCAAGAGATAGAAAAAACATTCTTTTTAATTCATGGTCTGAATCTCATGATGAAAAGCATCTAAAACCCCAAAACTACAACACCCTAAAATTTCAGTAATTCACCTGACATGGATTAATTTTCAACTAACTGAATAGATCAAGTCTCTTTCCCTACCGAACGAACTGAAAAGAGAAAAATAAAATAAAATCTTGAAGCAAGCTGTGCAAAAACATTTAAAAAAAAAATACGATTTTGATAAAATACGAGATTAAACTAACGATGGATTCTTTTTTTGTTCGATAAATTGGAATATGGTAAGATGAAGTTTTTGGTTAAAACGTCAAATTAGAACATGAATTTATGCTCAAATTACAAATATTTTGAGTAATTATATTACCATATTCTTCTTCAGAAGTAAATCACCAAAATACATACATGAACATATAAATAGTACTCCCCTCTCCTGTAAAAATAGTTATTTATTTCCTCATTCGGATATCTACTAAAATTAGTTTTATTTCATTTATAAATACTATCTCATAACATATTACTCTCAATATATCAACTTATTAACACATTTTTATCACATATGGCACACTAAATACTTTTACAAATATTTTTTATTAATAATATAATCTGAATTTTTTTTTTCTTCACTCACAATATCATCCCCTGCATTTTTTAAAATTCAAAATCTGTGTCACTCCCTTGTAAAATTGTGTTTGGTAAGACAGAGGGAGTAAGGGGGAAATCATGGGAATAGGATGCAAAGCTATGATAATAAAACGAGAGGGTAATTTGATTGAAATAACTCGTAAGCTTTTCTCGTTTAATATTTGATACTTCTCTTTCTTGAATTCTTTGGTGGTATTTATATACTTAATCAATATCTATAATAAATGATAGATGTAACAGAAGAGTTATAACTTAATTATACAATTGAATAGTCAATTTTTTTTATCAATTTAAAAAAAAAATTGAATTGTTTTTTTCTGACACTTATATATGATTACCAAATGACACTTTCTAAATTTTAAGTCATCTAATTGTAGTCGTATATCTATGTTTTCATTTAATCCGATTCATTATTCTATGGTATGAGAAGTATTAAATGCAAACATTAATCAAACGTAATTTTTTTGTGATAATTAATTAGTTTAGATGCAACTAAAATATATAAAAAGGTGTTTTTAGTAATAAAACGTACCATTTGTATGTACATAATGATCAATGATGATGTTTATACTTATGTAGAATTGTAATTAGAGTATAATTCTGTTACCTCCATGATGATAATAATAACAATAAATAATATATGATATTACATTACTGTCCTCAATTTAGATAAGAAAATAAGCATATAATAGGCATAACAAATTTTGTAAAACAAAGCTATTTTTTAATAGGTATAGATTATCAGCTAACTCCAGCCCTGCCGACACCCACTTAAAAGGATAGCCAAGAGTGCCCCTCACTTATCTCATGCAAAATTCTCAATCTATGAGAATTTAAAAAAAAAATCTTAAATGGGGAACCTTTCTTTTTCAAATTCCGCAAAGGGAGAACATGCATTAGCGTCATACATCTTTATTTAAGTGAAAACACTTGAGCTTCTCGCGTCTAGGACGTAAGACGCGTCTATGTTATGCGTCTCACATAAGACGCGTTACCGTTATGTGTCTCCTAGTGAGATGTGTTTGCGTGATGCGTCTTTAGTCCCCTTTATTTGTGGCAGAACATTTCTGTCTCACCATTTGCCTCTGATGGCTAACTAAAAGCAAGGACATAGAGTTGTGCTTTTGCCTTCATTTTTGCGTATAATTTAAACAAGATATGGTTTGTATAGTACTTTTGTATGTGTTTTTACAAGTTATTTTCATTGCGATAATTGATATATCTTTATTAGTTTGAATTCGATTGAGTTAGTCAATTTTTGACGAAACCAGAGTTTAGAAATTTTGTTAATAAATTTTAACAAACATTAGATTTTTGTGATAAATGTAG
Source organism: Monilaria moniliformis (assembly GCA_034509125.1). Taxonomy (NCBI): domain Eukaryota; kingdom Viridiplantae; phylum Streptophyta; class Magnoliopsida; order Caryophyllales; family Aizoaceae; genus Monilaria; species Monilaria moniliformis. Next base: position 15,684 of record JAYDZE010124921.1, read on the forward strand.
TGTTTAGAAACATGTTCGGATGTTATATTTTTTGATGATGCTAATTACATATTTTATGATAGAATCAGAATTTTTTGATAATTATGGATTTGTTATAGGAATTATGTTGTTGTTCGTGAACTTATATTAGGGTGGTAAGATATTCCAGATTCCTGATATTGGTATTGCTTATGATCCACCATGTTTAAGAGGATATATCATATTGAATAAGGGTGTTTCATATGATGGATTAGTTTTATGATATGTGAAAAGATCGGTGTAGAGATGAATCGACACAAAATTGAAGTAATATGGAGACATACTATAGTTCTGGGAAATGCATTCACCTATATAGGCATGCTACTGGATGAATGATAATATATGTTCAGTGAGGCTATAAAGACATGTCAAATTGAACTGATTATTGATTATGCAATGGTTACACAAAAACAATTCCAGCCAAGCACTAATTATGAAGCTGATATATCTAGGAGAGATGAACATCCAAGTTTTCCATATAATCATATGATTAACATAGAGTAAGAGGATTTCGGGATGATGCATCAATTAGATGTTGGAGGAATAAATTTGAGCTACAATTCGGGTGAAGACAACACATTTGTTCTGGATGAATGATGACGATAGTGACAGTACAGATTCAGGTGGCTCAGATCTGCATTTTTCTTGGTGGGCAAAAAATTTAAACAGATCAGAACACTTTAGTTTAGAATCAGGGGAAGATTCTTCAGACGATGAAGTATTTGGTGTATCAAAACCTTATGTTCCAATAGTGCGTGGAGAACAACCAGTTCCACAATATGTGCATACAGGGTCAGATTATTTTCATATGTACCTAGTGAAGTTGAAGGTTATAGTACATCTAATTATGGTGGTAATGTAGACAACATATGGTATTGGGATGAGAGCAACCCCACACATATTTGTTTGGAAACAAAATTTGATAGTAAGCTGCATTTGAAGACTGATGTTACCTTGTGGCATTTGGAAGTTGTGCGACAGTACAAGGTTAAGGAAAGTAAAGAGAAAAGATGGTATGCAGTCTGCAAATATCCATATAAATTGCAAGATCATGCTAGTCAGACTAGGTTGAAATGTAGTTGGGTGATCCGAGCAACACTTAGAACACATGACAGAAGATGGAAAATAAAAACGTGGGTTAACGACCACACTTGTCTTGGTCATCAAAATTCAAGGGGACACGCCAATCTTTCGTCGTCAATGATTGCATTGTGTGTTAGGCATCAAATAGAAAATGATGCTAATTACAAGCCGTCAGCCATCAAGCAACATGTGGAGGACAAATACCACGTGCAATGTAGCTACAAGAAAGTATGGTATGCACGGATGAAGGCTATTGAGCTTGTATTTGTGGAGGGAGCAGTCATAGGGAACTGCCCAGTTACATGGTTGAATTGTAGAAACGAAATCCTAGTACGATTGTTGAGTGGTTGCATGATGAAAAATTGAGCCGCAGGGAAAACAAGGTTTTTAGGTATGTATTTTAGGCTTTGGGGCCAGCTTTACTTGCATTTCAATCATACAAACTCGTGTTAACTATAGATGGCACTCACTTAAGGGGAAGGTTTAAAGGCAAACTATTTATTGCGGCAGGGTTCGATGCAAAGAAGTGTGTTCCTGTTGCTTATGTCTTTATGGACGAAGAAAAAAATCAATCTTGGAATTGGTTTATGGGCCTTATTAGAACTTATGTAGCAATTGGAGATATGCACTTGTGCATAATATCTGATAGGCACCACGAAATCATAAATGCCATGAATTCTGACTTATGGCAACAATCCCCACAAGGCCATCACATATAGTTTTTGGTGCATGTTAGAAAAAACATGTTGCAAACGCACAAGGGTATAAAGGTGAAAATATTGGTATGTGCAATGGGCATTACAACACAGAAGTGAAAATTCATCAAAAAAGACGAGCATTTGAGAGTGTTAGCGACGGGGATATGAGGTACCTCTAAGAGTTAGACAGAAAAAATGGTCTCTGGTATACGACAAATGCCGTAGATAGGTGTGGCGACAACTGACTTGGTGGAGTGCTACAACAATGTGTTGAAGGGTGCAAGGGAACTACCAATCAGACCTTACATTGATATGACATAGTAAACTAAACTAACAATGTAACACACACTAATTTATCATCTCTACATAGCCAATCCTTTTAGTCATTTTATCAAACATCTAATATAAATTACTAATACTACAATATCTAACAAGTTAATACACTATTATATACCATCTAATATCTCAATTACAAAAGAAATTGTTATCTCTACATATCACAACGTATCTAACAACTTAATAAATTATTATACACAAACTTATTATTCAAAATCAATAAAAAAATACCTACTATGTATCAAAAATTTACCTTAAATCAATTAAATCCTAAATATATGAACATTCAACAAAAATGTAAGAATTAAAGCATAAATCTAACAATAACAGTAAAATTACATACATTTGGATGGTGTTCAACACAATTTTCCGGAGATATGCCAAAAAACTGACGGAAACGGCGACGAATTTGACGAAAATTATGTTGTGCGGGAAGACGCATGAACCTCACGCATCTTCGCATAAGACGCATGAAATAGATGTGTCTTCATTCACAAAGGCTAAACAACGTCGCTTTTGTTCGAGACGCATCCTTTTATAGGAAATTAAAAAAAAAAGTTTCCCTATTTGGGAACCTCTTCTGCGGTTTCACCCATTTTGGAATTTTGCCCTGATTTGACAACTCTCTCAAAGCAACTAAGTATATCTCCATTAGTGACCTACATCCAATTCAACCTAAGTCAATTTTTAATAAAATATTTATTTTTCTCCCATCCACATACACAACTTCCAATTTAATATAATTACTACTTTCATCAATAAGCCCAACCAAATCTAATACAATATATATATTTTCAATATAATTTTAATTATATATAAGATTTATATAGTAAGTTGTAATATATTAAAATATAAAAATAAAAATTATATAAACTATTTTATATTTTAAATTTATAATAAAAATATAGTAAAAAATACTAAACATCATTATGTGCATATAGTTGAAGTACAAAATAAAATTTTTACAAAATAAAAGAAATGAAGTACAATAATAGAAAATAAATAAACCAAGTTACAAGTTGCAATATAAGTTTCTCTATTGCGAAGTTCATCTCTATTAGTCATATAAGCAAACATGCTCGCAAGCCGTTGAGTAGAATAGCAAAAATGTTCTACATTTTCTTCTTGTACTCTTATAGGTTTATCCTGAAAAAACTCAGTGGGATTGTATTAATTTCGATATGTGTCGCGTTCATTTTCTACTATCATGTCGTGCACGATGATATAAGCCATTTCCAACCAAAATCTTGTCCCAAACAAGACATTGCCTTCAAAGAAATACGAAATGATCTTATAGGACTCCAAATGCTTGCTCAACAACTTTTCTGAGAGACTCTTGGTGTTGAGCTTTTAGGTCTGTGGAAATTAATTGACTTGACAAGTGCAGCCCATGACGGGTATATGTAATCTGTGAGATAATATGCCCTATTACGTTGGCGATCATTTACTACGTAACTGACATATTATTATCGACCTTCTAAGGCATCATAAAAAATAGAAGATCATTAGGATACAATAATATCATTGCACGAACCTAACGTTTCAAAGAACGAATGCCATATCCAAAGTCAAATGATGCAACTTTTTCCAAAATGATTGTTGTTTTCCATTTCTCCATGTATATTATCCGGCCCATGCATTAGAACATTTTTGTTCATTCTCAATGCATGCAATTTATACTGCCAGTTATGTCTGGAAAACCACGTTGTTCTGCAACATAGAGAAGTCTCGCCAAGTCTTGTTTAGTAGGTCTTATGAGGTATTTGTCGCCAAAGCAGGAAATGACATCGTGTACAAAATTTATTAGAGATCCTCTGTTCATAGTTGAACTCATTCGTAAATATTCATCAATGGCATAAAATGACATTCCATATGCCACCTCCTACATAGCTCCTGTATATTTCTGCGATGATGAGAAATTTTTTTGCCAATAGCATCACGTATCTGCTAGAAATACTCATCATTGAAAATAACAACTTCCACTCTACGGAAGGAATGCGGTTTTGTGGATGTAAAATTGGCATTGGAAGACCTCTAGATTGTACGTCGGGTTGGGACCAAAGTAGTCGTTGATCAAATGTTCCGCATCAATCTCGCATTGCCTTTCACAATACCTTATTCTAGCTGTAGGAGTTGGAGCTCCTACAATCATATTAGGATTGCTTAGGATCATATTCTAAATGATTGTATCCATTTTTTGATTTTGTTGAAAAATTTGTTATTTTCATTTTTCGAGTGCGATAGTTTGGAATCATCAAAGCTTGAGTCTGATTAAAGTGAAGAGTTTTCGTTAGAAGAATTTTTTTGTAGTGGAATTAATAAACTATGTGGAGAGAACTATATTATAGAGATAAATAAAAGACCATATAATGAGCATTTTATAGTATCTTGAAATATATTTCATAAGCTATCTATAAACTAAATATGCTTAATTACTAGCATTATAGATTGATAAAATAGAATAAATAAATAATTAAATTACATAAACTAAAATCACAAACTAATATTACATAACTAAAATCTCACTAAATTAATATTACATAAACTAAAATTACCCCAAACTAATATAAAATAATTTAAAATCACCGAAATTAATGTTAAATTATAATCATACAAAACGAATAGTACATCCATTTCCAAACGCAATCCGCATTAGTCGGTGTTTCATATTTCATCTTCTGAAGATAAGTGATCTTTCGCTAACAACTAAATTAATTTTTTTCATCTTCATAGAGCTCATTAGCATCTTTTGACACTCTAACTCCAGTTTAGTCTTTCCTAGCTCATTCTCGCCATCATTGGCTAACCTTCTTAGTGCACGAATTTACGCAACAACTTGTTCACTAGCAGAACCAGATTGTGTTGCCGGCCTTGATCATCAACATTTTCACTGTCTGGAAGAAAATGTGTTATATCATGAAGACTCTCACTTGGAATGTTTACTCACAACTACAATAAATATTATAATCTTCAAACTTTCCGCCACATGCTTTGTAGATGCTATGAACTTCTTTCTCATCATCTTGGTTGCTCATTCAACTCCCGTTTGAGTGTTTGCTTCCCTACAAGTACCCACCATTTGTTTGCATTTTCATTAAGTCGTTTCCATCGACACTTCATATAATGGGATAATTTTAATTTGAATCATAACTTTGCGTTGACTTCTGGTCGATTCCATAACTTTTGAATCCGAAAAATAAAATCATAACTTTATTAAGTTTCTCAATGGTCCTGTTAGTCGATATTTTTGGACAAATCCGTAGTGACGTGGAAGCCATAATTTCCAATATGGAGAAAACATTCGATGAACATAACAACGTCGTTCAGCGATGCTCCATTTGAATCAAAATTTTGCGTTGAGTTTTGGTCAATCCAAACAAAATCATAACTTTATTAAGTTTCACAATTGTCTCATGGGTCGATATTTTTGGATAAATCCGTAATGACGTGGAAACCGGAATTTCCTATGTAGAGAGTTCATCCGGTGAACAAAACGACGTCATTTGGTGATACTCAATACAACATTGTTTTCGTGAAAATGAGGATTTTTTAATTTTCCCTTTTAATTTCATTTTCTTTTCCATTTTCTTTTCTTTTTTTTCTTTTATTTTCAAACCTCCCCTTTAATTTTCTTTTTCCGTCTCCCCCAACCTCCTCAATTTCTCTATTTTCTTTCGGCAACCGCCGCCGGTGAGATCGCCCCGTTGTTGCTCCTCCTGCAACCGGCCGAGCAGCAGTGGCCTTCTAGCCACCGTTGCCGTTATCCTCCTCCTTCTCTCTCGACTTCCCTCTCTCATCTACACAAAACCCCCAATCACGTAAACCATTTCCCCTTTCTTTTCTTTTCAATCCCATACCTCTCTACCTCGGTTATTGGAGAATGATAAAAAGGACGATGTTGGATGGTGAAGAGTGGGATGGGAGAGGGGATGGTAACGTCGTTTTATGTGCCATTTGTCATCCTTATTAGCAATAGTAATACACGCCCGCGCCACCTCAGCATCGCAATTGCCGGAAAATTTCGTTGTGAGACAATTGTGAAACTTAATAATGTTATGATTTTATCTTTCAGGTTCAAAAGTTAAATGATTGAATAGAAGTCAACACAAAGTTATGATTTAAGTGGCAATTATCCCATTTTTTAGTTTAATAAAATTAAAACAACGTCATTTTAGGGGCCATTTATCATCATTATCAGCAATATTAATTCACGTCTGCACCACCTCAGCTTCGCATTTGCCAGAAAATTTCACCGTGGGACAATTGCAAAACTTAATAAAGTTATTATTTTATTTTCTGGGTACAAAATTTATGGGATTAACTTGAAGTCAACGCAAAGTTATGATTTAAATGACAATTATCCATCATATATCGATGTTTCTTTTGTTAATCTCATCTGATTGTTTGCTTGACTTTTGTGATACAATTTATGCATACATGCCCATAGCGATTCTCCTATTTAATTCTTACCACATATATTATATTCGTTGGCATAGGTCCAAGAAAACATAGTACTACATCTTATTTCACACCCCAACTTACATTTTTTAATCCTTTCTTATATTTGTTCGGGTATTGAACACCTTCGAATAAATTGCGGGTGATATTTTTTGATGTGAGATTTTTTTGAAATGTAGGAATTTAACTTGGATTTGAAGAAAATTTGGTGTTTTGAGAATATTCAGAATTTGAGAAAATTGAGGGTTCTGAAAAGATATAAAATTTGGAAATGTTTTAGAGTTAGAATATTCAAATGATTGGGATAATTTTGATTTTTTTTGAATCAAGAGCTATAACTTGGGTGATTTGGATGAGTTCTGATGATACCAAGTTTGTGAAAATAAAAATAAGGAAAGAAAAAGATTGAGAGAAGAAAATTTTAGTTTGTGTGTGAAATATTGAAATATTTGAAATGATATATATATTAAAAAAAATCTTAACAAAATTTTAATATAATTTCTAGTTTTTTAACACAATTATCTACAATATTTGTATTTTTCTATTTTATATAAAAAAATGAACTAACCAATTAAAAAGTGCCACATAGCTCATAAAACCACATTTGACCTGGGGTAAACATCCGCCTAGGTCACGCCTGCATGGTGACTTTCAGAATTTTTTTTTTACCATTTTGCTTTAAATATTCGGATAAGAAAGAGAAGCTCTCCATTATTTCTATATCTTTCGGCAGCCATAGCCCTCTTTTCTCCCACTTTCATCAAGAATCCCTCACTCCCTCAATTCACGCTAGATTGGAATTTTCGGCGATGGACGTAGATCAAGTGACAGAAGGTATTTTTCGACGTTTAATGATATCACGAAGCTTCACAAATGCTATTACAGTACATAAACAATGCCACTCGAGAAGCCACAGATTTGCATCTTGGTCGCTTGCGTTTGAGAAGCTTTATGAGCGGCACGTCACTGTCATAATTGACGTTGT
>JAYDZE010125032.1:0-23255 GCA_034509125.1 Monilaria moniliformis
CTTCTGCAGGAGCTGGATCTGCATGATATAGTATCTTTTGATTTGGAGCTTGGGAATACGTTGCAAGAGTTACAAGGGCTTGTATTCCGGAAACAATATTTGAATTCCACAGGAGGTTATAACCCAGAAGAACTACGTTTTCGTGGAGCTTCAATTGAAGATCTTTGTTTAGATTTTTCACTACCAGGCTATCCCTATTATGTTCTGAAACCAGGCAATGATATTGTAAGTAACAAGTCCTCACCTTTTACATTGGCTCCTCTCACCGCCTCTACGGTGCAGCTTCCCCTTCAATTTGCTTCATTTACTCTTCTCTTAATTTTGTGTGCCTACTCTGATACACAGGTGGACGCAAGTAGTTTGGAGGATTATATTTCCCTTGTTATTGATGCTACTATAGGGACTGGGATAATGCGGCAAATGGAAGCATTTAGATCAGGGTTTAATCAGGTTTGTTTTTGTTGATATATATCAACTATGAATATGATATGTGAATGCTAATGCTCTGCTCTTTGGTTTTTCTGAGACTCTTGAGTACCTCATAATTATGCGAGTATGGACTGATAATGATGACCATAGTGAGACTTATTGGTTATTGCGCTTTTCTACTCCAGCAGTCATATTTATTACCTCGGTCTCATCTTGGTCCCTTCCTCATCTATTCGAAACATGACCAAGATTATTGCTCCAATTTGTTGTACCAAATTACTTATTCTAATCTTCATGGTCTGCATGGCTAAAATGGGGACAGGTTAGGGAATTGGGTGTGCAGCCCATCCCCATAATATGAGATATGAAATTACATTTCTTATGATAATTAGTTGCAACAACCCCATAATCTGAGATATGAAATTACAATTCTTATGATAATTAGTTGCAACAACCATATGTTTAATTTCATCCGTTCCCCATCTCCAATCTCATACCAGACATCCTCCTAGTTTTTGGATGTCTTCCTAAAAGACAGACCTTAAATACCTTATCAAGAAAACAAGTGACCTTAACTAAAATCTTCTTAAGGTCTAATGGTTATGTAATCTCAAATCCTTAACTTTATTCAGACCCTGCTAGCAAACAGTGCTTACACTGTTATAATCTGCTACCAACTATTTTCATATGTTTCGCATAATTATTCTGATTTCAACCTCTGCAGTTTAATCTTCAATTTATCACATGGTAAAGTATTTATCTGAATATTTATGATTTTCAGGTGTTTGACATCTCAACACTACAAATATTCTCACCAAATGAGTTGGACTATCTGCTCTGTGGTCGCAGAGAGCTGTGGAAGGTAATGTTTTCTTTTTGCGAACCCCAAATAAACCTATACCTCTGCATTTGCCTGATTTTACATCCTTGTCTTGTGATGCACAGGCTGAGTCGCTGGCAGATCACATTAAATTCGATCATGGATATACCTCCAAAAGTCCTGCTATTATCTATGTGAGTTCTGCATTCCTAGAACACAGAATAAATTATGTTGGATAAATAAAAATAACATAATCTTCAGTTGAGTTTCTTGAGTTCTCTACATCATTCCCTCTTCTATGCTTCATATGTATACCTTATGCATGCTTACAATGTAATCAGCTTCTTGAGATTATGGGTGAGTTCACCCCAGAGCAGCAACGGGCTTTTTGTCAGTTTGTTACTGGTGCTCCGCGGCTTCCACCAGGTGGTCTGGCTGTGCTAAATCCCAAATTAACAATTGTGAGAAAGGTATGTAGCTAGTCATGATCTCTTAATTGATAATGCTCTTGGATATTCTTTGTGTGCGTGTTGAAGTACCTTTTCTTTTTGCACAGCATTCTTCAAGCATGAACACCACACAGAATAATGGTTCTGGTCCATCAGAGTCGGCAGATGAAGATTTACCTAGTGTAATGACCTGCGCAAATTATTTGAAGCTCCCGCCATACTCCTCCAAGGTTAGATCGCAATGATATTTCATTTTCTGTTCGGTCAGTTGCTCCCAGAGCCATATACATTCTGGTATGTTCGGATTTGCACATGTGGCGAATAAAAATGCCTCTGTTATATATGCTTGTAGTGACTGCTCATTTATTGTTAATTCTGTTTGGTACTGACTCTGTTCTTTTCAGGATGTTATGTACAAGAAACTACTTTATGCCATCAGTGAAGGACAAGGATCTTTCGATTTGTCGTGAGTTGTCCGTCCATCTGGCTGGATTTTCATGAAAACTAACTACAATGGTGACAGAATGATGGTTCAACGTGGGAATTATGTGCCTTAATAAGGGACCACCTCGGTGCTCTTTCTTAACCGCTGACATAGTTAAGGTCAGTTATTTATCGTAAAATTGTGAATGAAATCCTCTTACACTTGAAATCTTGAATGAATACCGGGTTTCGTTCTTTGTTTTATACTTGTGATGTTAATCTCCTTTCTCTGTTTCTTCACAACACAACTTTTGTAATAGATACACTATTTATTCTCTGTAAAATGACATAGACGATTGACAGTCATTTCCAGGTCGTCAGAACTGGGAATTGGAGGAAATGGCAGTGAGGGGATGCTTTGTTGGATGTGTCTTGAGAGGTTGTAAATAAGTAGGATTATCTGGGAAAAAATATTGTATCCACTTTTATGTTTAATTCAGTCAGTTTTATGGCTGTTAGACAAGTCACCTAGCTGTACGGGCAATCGTTGCTCGACATATCTCTGTCTGTTTCTGGTGGCTATTTTTTGGTTATTTTGTAAAAATGAAGCATTCATTCAAATAAATTGCTTACTTGGTTGAAGTGCTCCATGGTTAAAATATTAATATTATTCCTTTAATTTATGGGCTAAATATATACCTGATTTGATAAGTAAATATCAATTGTTGAAGTAAATATTCCTTCAAACTGGGTTGTCACTTTTCCAGATGGGGGAAATTTGTAATATTCTTTTTGTTCGGGGAGATAATTAATAGTAATAAAAGATTGAAAAATTATGTAATGCAGTTTTAAAATTGCAATCAACATTTTGATAAAAATGTATTCTGTTAAGATATTTATATTTTAGCATTAAAATTAAAAATATTACTCTAATGAAAATAGCTTAATTGCTTACATATATATAGTTCACGTTTTTAAAACACTTAATTACTTATAAATTTTTCTTTCTCAAAATAGTAATGTAATAAGTTAGCACACAAAAAGAAAATAATAATAAAATTTAATTGTTGAATTATTACTAAATATGTTCCTATGTTACACATGATGTCTTTTTAAACATAATTCAAACAAACAAAGTAAAGTAATATTTTATAATTTAACACGAAAAATAAATACATTAAAGTACACTATCTAAAATTATCAAGAAAATTTAAGTGTAATATCAAGAGTATTTCACTTTCAATCATACATTTTTCTTATAAGATTTTGAGTCAACCCCATACTTGAAAATAAACAAAAAAAGAATACCCAAAGACTAGAAACAGAAAAAATTAAATAAAATTACAGAGTTTAAAATGAATATATTATAAACTAAATAAATAGTTGACAAAGGAAAAAAAGGAACACTTAATTTGATATGAAAACAATTTCATTTATTCAAGAAGGTATAAAATCAAATGATGAACATGGTCAATATAATTTAAGCTTGCAATTTATCAATGGACACTAAAATCAAACTTATTCCTTGAACAACAAATTATCACTAAAAGTTTATTACTAAAAATTTTTGATGAAGAAAAGAACAAGCAAAGATTACAAACGTATTGATAAAATTTCGATCAGATAGAACCTTCATCGAAACGAGAAGGCAGACTCTTGATGAAAGTGAACTTAGGGATGTATAAATACATAAAAGCTAATTATATAAGCTTACAAATATACCCTAATATTTTTTCCAATAAGAAAATATTTACATTCATTTGCATAGAGAGCCCACAAGGATACACAAGAGACCAAGAGTATGATAATATCATAATATTGAGAGCCCATTTTAGGCAATTTTTGTTTAATAAATTTGGTAATGATTATAGAAAAATAACAAAAACCTTATAATCGCAAAGTTCGTCTTTTCGTGACGAATGGGCTCTATGAAATTCTAGAAAATTAAATAATTTGGTATGTACAAAACTAATACAAAGATGAAACATAAGCATTTTAGGTTAATCAATTAGGTACAAGCCACTTGCACGGCCAGCGTTTTGGCCACATCGGGGCATGAGTCTTTGCCACCATCAAGAAGCGATTCTCTCTCAAATGGAATAATGCAATCATTCTTCCCCAAACATAGCTGTTTCAAACACCAAAACTAAATAAGATTAGTATATATTTATGACATCATCAATATACACGTGACGTACAGATCGATTACCTCTTCAACAACTTTGTGGGCCTTAGCGGAGTCGCAGTTGCCCGGCGTGAAGGCCCCGCAAGCGCCCTCGTTTTCCCCGAAGCTCACGAACTCAACTTTCCCGATGGTCTTGTCGTCGGGACAAGCAAGATGCGCGGCCCTCACGGGGTCGAAAATCTCGCGAATCTTGTTGTCTTTCCTCTCCCATGACTTGACGTTTGGTGGGTGGTACTCGGTTATCACGCTGCAAATCGTGTTTCTATTGACCGTCAGTAGCTCGATCTTCTGAGGATCGCCTCCGGTCTCTTCCAACACTACCAACAGATTGTCCTTCTCCTTCAAGTACGCTCTCGGCACATGATATCTGCAACCACACATATATGAGACGTACGACGTCAGATGTGACAGACTCAGATCTATGTTATTGTCATTATTGTATATTTATATGACATGATTGTAAAGCTTACTCTTCTTGAGTGGGCTTGTTAATTGCTGAGAGATAAGATACCCAATAGCGGCCAAGGTTTATGCCATTCACCCAAATCACTCCCTTTTGCATGCTTGTCATTCTTAGAGCTACAGGCTCATTTCCTTCTGGAGCATCAAAATATGTCTACAAATAAATAAAAATTACTATTAGTGAGATGTGAATTTTATTTTAATTTTCTATAATCTTGGTTAGGAGTATTAATTATTACCTTGTACCAAGTGAGAGGGCCTAGATTTCCATCTAAGGGAGCCCATTTCACTTTCTTTGATCCTTGCTCAGTGAATAATTCCATCTTCTCCCCACTCAGTCCAACCTGAGTAAATTAATTATCCAAATAAATAAAATAAAAAATAAATATTTTAGAAGAGAAATTAGTAGGGTGGGGGGTGACCTGTTGGGCCCATCCGTTTCTGGAAATGTCAAGAGTTCCAGACATCAAGCCTTGAATAAGGATGACTTTAGGCCCAGCAAATCTTTTCTCCATGTAGGCTCCACTATTCTACAATTTCCAACTATAATATTAGTATTACAACTCTAAATCAAATCCAATAATAATAACAAAAGAAAAGAAAAATCTACACTTTATACTTACCGGAAAACCAACTGTCATGGCCAGCAACGAGATGTGGTTATTTCCGGCCTTAAATGTCACCGGTTTCTTCAATACATGGCTCTTTTCAACATTACTACCATGCCCGAAACCTGTATACATACATATACATATACATATACATGGACGGACACATAAATTTATTTTGGTAAGGGCTATATATTATAAATTTCGAGTTTGAAATCTTCAGACAATAATTATTCCACATTTTGTTGTAATGATAGAGGCTTTGTACAACAACTCACACAAAATATCAAAAATTCGACAACATTATAGAAATAAAAAAGATTAACTTGATAGGGCTTAAGCCCCTTATTAGTCGTTAGTGTGTCCGTCATAGGCTTAGTATTGTGATCCATATTTATCAAATTGTCTCATGTAATTGTCCCTTATACGTTGTGACGAACTGGGTAACCAATTCATGGTCTTTTGTGCTAAATTTCGTAACATGACTTACCAACGTATTGGCCATTCACAAAGGCAATCAAGGCATGGCCAAGGCTTGCAACCTCAAGCACCGGAAGATCGTCGTGGCGCATCGGCAAGTCCCTTCCGTCAATGTAGACGCTGTCAAGTATTCAACAATCCATCACCATTTGATTTCTTCATAAATCATTCATCACATTACACACACACACACACATTGATTGTACATACCTAGTGCTGTACCATGCATAGTCCGAGGTATCTCTTGTTAAAGAATACAGTTCTCTTGGTGAGACACTCTTCACCTCCAAATTATCCTTTGTTGGGATGCTCTCTCTCCACATCTCCCACTCTCTAAACTTGGCTATCTTCGACACCACGAAGTTTCTAGAACTGTGTTGTGCAACAACCTAACATACATTCATGCACATTCATTTCATTGACTACTTGAGAATTTGTGAAGTCTAATTGGACGGTGCAGTGCATCCGGATGTACACAAGTTTTTGCCTACCGCCTGAGAGTTGAAGACGACTGTCTTGCAGTCGGGCAGAATGCTGACGGACTTAGCCGGAAGGTAGTATTCTCTACCTCGGAATTCGACCGTCGCAGGTACCCTCGTGTTGTTGTTTGTCAAGAATGCAGCACATATCTTACCTCCATCTTTCTCATAAGTTGTGATCTGCAACAACCATTACTCAAAGCTGAATCTTTCCTTTAAATAGTAGCTTTGTTGTCTTATTGCAAGAATTCAGTTTGATAGTGGGACATGAACTACCTCTACATTTTGGGAGACACGTTGCAGCTTTTGAGTGCCCCAGAGCAAAGGCTTCTTGCTCAATCTCAAAGCTCTGTGCAAGTCTCTTAGGTGACCAAATTTAGGTTCTCTCTTCAAACCTAACAATATAAACCAGATTTTTATTAATTCTAAATTTCTAATGTTGGATTATAGTTTGTTGATTCAATTGTTCTAATGGAGTTAGTTATCTTACCATATTCATCAAGGGGGGCTTCATCGTAGTAACGTGTTGTCACGAACGATGAACTTGTCCGACCGAAATTGGTCCCACCATGGTACTGTGTAAAAATAGATTTGAAATGAAATACGAGATTGAAGTCACATAAAATGAATTTTGTAAGATGCAAATAAGAATATATATATATATATATAAAAATATATACCATGTAATAGTTGTTGAGGGTGCCATTCTTTGCAAAGAATTTTGCCACAGCATATGCTAGATCTTCTGCTGACCGCTGCGACGGAGGATCACCAAATACTCTATACCTGCAATTTATCATATTTCCAATCAACCAAAATCTCCCCCAAATTTACCCAAATTTGGCCCTTTTAATAAAAACTTTCAGACTTACTGAGCAGTCCAATTCTCTGTCCATAGGGATGGCTTGTTAGGGCCATTTGGACCAGTAAATGTGTCTGCACAATGTCTTCCATTACATGTACTAATCTGAAGAAGAAGAAAAAATCAAGAATTTGTTATCACCTATATATATTCCACGAAAATTAATACTCCCCCTCCGTACACGAGAAACATGTCTATCTTCCCATTAAGAAACTTACTACTGTGTCGGGAGCATTCTTCTGCTTGCACATGATCCATGGAACGCCATTGTAGAGGCCAACTGCCATTTCTCCTGCCCATTTTATATATTTTTCACCATTTTCTCTGTATGATAGTTGAACATTGTTGTATTCATTTTCAATCTGCAAATACACCACCAATTTTATTTCATTTTCTGATATATATATTATTAAACAATTTTGTAGGTACCTGTGCCATGATAATAGGCCCTCCTTGATCTGCAAAGAGTTTCTCCTTCTTCATCATGTTGATGATCATCTCTGAGTACTTTTTCATGTGGTACTGCATGGATGTAATTTTGTTCAATTATTACCTATCACATGTAACTAATTTATAAGATTTATCGAACTTGTTACCATGAAAGGTTCGTTGTAAGAACGGAATGTGATGTTTGGGACCTCTTTTAGCCAGAATGGAAATCCCCTATTTAATTAAAAATCAAGATAAAATTACAATATTATTGTATTGAATCTTATATGTTGGATTATAGGAAATAAATAAATAATGTGATACCCCAGATTCCATTCAGACTCAATGTATGGTCCCAGCCTAAGGGTCACCCACAATCCACTCTCTCCAATCATCTTGATGAATTTCACCAAGTCATAATTGCCTTCAAAGTTTAACTGAACCAACAACACAACAAATAAACAAATTAAAATCATGGAATTAATTATATAATTAATTATAAAATATAGATATATACTACCTGTCCTTGAACAGGCTCATGAATATTCCAAAACACATATGTCTGGATCAAGTTAAGACCCCCTTCCTTAGCCTGCTTGATCAGCTCAGGCCACATCTAAACAACATACAAAAGCATCATCAAGTATTGGTCTTTTTTTTTGTTTTGATAAAAAATAGTACTCCCTCCGTTCACGATAAAATGTGGTTTCGGCATGAATTTTAAGAAATATAAAGGAATGTGGATAGAAAAAGTTAGTAAAATATAAGTCCACTCTCATATATTAGTTTTATAATGGAATCTGAGTGGAACCATATTTCTTTTTGATCGTGGACGAAGGAAATATTAATTAATTTGATATGTATGTACAAATACCTCAGTAGTGCTACGTGGATAATGAATGGAACCGGAGAAGAGCAGTTCCCTGCTGCCGTTGATGATCATGGACCGGCCATCGTACGTGACGACTTTGTGGTGGCCATCGCCGTGGCCGCCGTCGCCGTTGGCATCGGCAATGAGCAATGCCAAGAGGGCGAGAAACAGAAATTTACCTCGGTCTATCATTGTATTTGTTTCCTACTAACCCACCTATGTCAATGCTAAATTTTGATTTGACTTATGATCAACCTCTTCCACAGGGGTCGAGGTGCCAGCGGATCACGATGCTCAAGAGAGGACTGCCATGTTTTAATAGAGCCACAACGAGAGGCACATATTCAACCTCGGAGCTTTCCTCGGATTTCTTCTTAAATTTTTCTTGACTTGTTAAATTTTCTTTTTGGCGATTCTTGTGAGAAAAATGTGGTTGTGGGCGTCTTCGTGTAGCGTTCTTGCATTCCGAGGAAATCATGGGACAATGCTAATTATGGTTTTATTGGAGGGAAAATGAGAAGCTTAAAATATATATATATATATATAGGGGTGCATTAGGGTGAAACTAATACCATATTTTAATCATTGGATCATATAATGAACGGATCAGATTTAATAATCACACGATACATCATATTGTTATGTTGAAATCATCACAAGGTTATAATTGTCAATAAATTAAACATGTCGCCAAATAATTATGGCAGTTGCCGAATTATGTGGGAGTCAACTGATATGTTATCATTAAATATCTTTATTAAAAATTAATGATGTTTTTTTATCAATCTAAACACATGTTTATATTTTATTGTTTTAAATATCATTAACAAATTTCGTCTTCCTATATATTTTTATTGTTTTAAAAATCTACACAATACAATCATAGTCATAATAGTTTATATATTGAACTCATCAAAAATTATATTCGTAATCATCATACATTTAGATTTATATATATATATATATATATAGAGGCGTAATTAAATTTAGACCAATTTCTATTGTATAATAGAGACTAAATAATAATCGCAGGATTAATAGATCTAACGGCTAATAATATGACACATATATTAAAATCAAAGCTCGATTTGTCTATTTTCTCTATCAATTCAAGTAAATGAATAAAAGAACAAATCAAGCTTTGATTTTTATGTAATTTATAAAATTAATTATATTATTAATAATTTTTGATGTATTAGAATCAAACTAAATATATGAAACAAAACAAATAATGTTAACGAAGACTAAATGAGCGCGGTGCTCACTGATGGTGCACACATAAGATATGCAGCATAATATTTCTCTCTCCACATATATATGATGTAATTACTTGGGTCACCCTTAATGGGCTAATGTTATTCAGCTATAAATGGGCCAAGCCCAATAGGAATTGACACTCGAATTTTGAATAGACGATCGAGAAGAATTAGGTTTAGCAATTATTATTATTATTATGAATGAGCCGTTTACTAATCACTGTCTCTCCGTACCACAACAACCCTATAACTAGAAACGTTGACTATGGTCTTTTCATTTAAACAATTTCAAAATCCATGATGTCATAGTTTTGAAATATTATAATCTAAATAGTTCAATTATTATTATTATTATTATTATTATTATTATTATTATTATTATTATTATTATTATTATTATTATTATTATTATTATAGGACCTGAGTTTGACATGAAACGTTTTTGAGCTCCCTATTCTTTATTGATTATTTGAAAAAATGAAGTTAATTATATTTTTTCAATTAAATAAATTTTGTTCTCATTTTTATACCTATCTCCAACTCACCATTATTTTGTGTATTCTTTCAAGAGTACAAATGTATAATTTCTTTTCACACACATATATAGCCACTCTAAGAAACTAGCATAATCAATCACATAAAACAATTAATAAATGTAAAACGAACTATCAAAATATCTATCACTTGTTGGGACAAGCCACCTAATTGTCACGAGAAATTGGTTATCTGAAAATTAATTGTGTACTAGGTAATTCAATAAATTATAGACCTTTCCCTGTCTTGAAAAACACTACAATTAGGTGTTCCATTATGTGTGTGTGTGTGTTTTTTTAATCAATAAATTTCAAAGCTTTAATAAAGTACGGAAAATAGGTATATATTCCATCATTGTGCCGTTGGGAGCCATCACATCTAATTTTAATAATAAGACTTAATGCGGACGTCTAATTTTCAACGCACGGGTTCTCGTTATTTAATTTTTTTATTTATTTTTCGCTCCATCTCGATTCTTTAAAGGAAGTAACATATAAGAAAAAAAGTAAAAAGAAAAAGAAAAACATAAATATAAAAGAGTTCATAAATAAATCACATAAAAGATATAAAAAAAGAAATTTCATTTTTGTTTGGAAAGGGAAATTAATATTAATCAATAGTACATGATTTGATAAATCGTTTCATCTAAATTTTGCCCGAGCCATTTAGCGGTAGTCTTAACTCTTAATGGATTGAATATTTTTGCAGAACGATTTCTTCTCGAGGGCTGCGATTATGATCCTAATCATAATTTATAGGGCCAACGATTTCTTCTTGAGGGCTACGATTGTGATTCTAATTACTAATTTACAAAGCCAAATAATTGACTATTATAATTGAAAATATAAAAGGTACTATATATTGCTTTGGGATTAAGAATATGATGAAGATTACCCAGTAGTGGATACAAACTAGCATGTTCTAAGTATTACATTTAGGAAACCTAAATAGTGACAGGAAAAATAAAGAGAAAATGTAATATCTCGTATTATACATTCTTTAAAAAAACATATATTAATATTTCTTATAATAAAATATTCAAATTTAATAGTATATGATGATTTTTTTAGCGTCTGAAAACTAGTTAGTTGGGTGCACTATATGACACGTTCTCTTAGCCACATATATTTGAACTATTGAAGATCAATTCCTTAAAACTCATTTGAGCTATCAAAATTAAATAGCTTACTATATTTGATAAATCAAAACAAAGCTATGTAATAAAAACAAGATGAATAACAAGTCTAATTAGTCTAATTCAAGTCAAGTCAAGTCAACTTGACCGAAAATCGAGAATTTTGGAACACATCAGGACCAGCAGTAATAATAAAGAATGCGCTAAACTATTAGCTGGAGTAGAAATTGCAGCAGTTTACCCAAAATTGATGCAAAACGCAAGATGAAATTAAATAATAATACATCTTGCTCGATTTTATTCATACACACATCCTATAGAGATAGTATAATTATATTTATAATTTCAAATGCATTAAAATCTCCACTCCAATAATTGTTCAATAAATAAAAATAAAATCTCCACTTCCTATTTATTAATACTTTATAATGTAAAATTAAATTAAATTGTGCCCCAAATCCTTTTATTCACATGAATAAACATGTGAAATTTAATGTGCATTCAATTTTGGCAAAATTATTGAACACTTGAAAATCAAGCTAAATTTCCCAAAAAAGAAAAATATAGTTTTTGTGTGTTGGCAAATGATAGGATGACCTCAGGTAGCACCTGGAGTTATATGCTACTTATAGCTGTCTCGTAGCTGGCTCGCTCACATTACTATTTAAAAACTCCATCTTCGCTTTCATTCATAACCCCCCTCTCTCTCTCTTCTCTCTCTGCGCGAAAATCATCACATCTCTCTCTCTCTCACCTGCTATGGTAATGTGCTTTCTCTCTCTAGTAGGTCTGTTTGTCTCTCCTCATCTATGATTTGCTGCGTGTTTCTGGATTTGGCTGACAATGAATGTGCCTGTTGAATTAGGTGGTTTGGTTGGAGATTGTACTATAGTTAGGGTTTAATTTTGAGGTTAGGGGTTTTGATTCCGTGTTATTGGAGATTTCTAACTGTTTTCCTCCTAATTCCTTTTGCAGTTAAGCAGTTCACTGGGTGTTAACCGGTGCTGCAGAGGAGTGCTAGTTGGAGTTGCGTAGTTGGGGGGGATTGAAGAAATTCGAGTTGAGATAATTGTTCGCCGGTTGGAAGGGGACTTGCCGGAGGCGAGATGAGCGCGTCTAGATTTATTAAGTGCGTGACCGTGGGCGACGGGGCTGTGGGTAAAACATGCCTGCTCATTTCTTACACTAGCAACACTTTTCCAACTGTAAGATTTTATTCTGTGATTCTTTTAATTTTTAGTTGTGCTTTAATTCTCATTTTTGTTGCCTTGTAACTTTTTGTTAATTGTTGAGGTTGTTTAATTTGGGTAAGAGAAGGTAATGTTGATGTTGGTATTGTTCAAGCGTTTGTAGTCAATGTAGTTCTGGCATGGTTGGGAAACGAGGTTTTTGTTTTCCTTGCTGGTTTAGAGCATTCTAATTTTGATAGGAATTTGGTGTCATGGACTATTGGACTAATAATTTTGGGCTTTCTACTTTTTATTTTGCTCTGTTTAATATATATTAGGCTCAGGGGTGGGGGTGGGAGTGATTCGAGTGAAGATATGGTTTTGAACAATCAGACGTGAAAAAGAGGATGATTGGGATATGCTTTTGACTGGATCGTTTTACCTTTTCGTCACCCCCATAGCCTCCTTTTTTCAAATTTACCTATTTTGTTTCTAATTTTTAACAATATTTTGAATTCATGTGGTTTAGCTTTATCTTTTATGACATGAATACGAATTTAGAAGAAAAAAAAAACAGAATATTTTGTTCCTTTTTTCTTTTAGTATTTCCTGATTTACTTTTAACTTTGTCGCCTTTCTTATTCAAATGTAGATCTTCTGAGTAACATATTTTTGTTACTCACTTTTCATTAATATAGATTGTGCTCAAGGATTTTGAATAAACCAAAAGTTCATAGACAAGTAAAAGTTTGTGAACCTTTTCTCCTCCCTCACTGGACCTGTGCGGTTTTCTTATTGGTTCGTTAATAAAAGGTGTGTACGATGGTTGTGAACTTCTTAAGAGAATTTCGTGTAGTCTCAGTCAGTGTGCTTGAAAGAGTGAATTGAACTGTAGGCTCTGCTTCACTTTGTCTGGTTTACTTTTTTTTTTCTGCTCTACGACATCATGTTCAAATTGGTTATACTCAAGTCACATTCTATTATAGTTTTTAGCAGCGGAAAGTTTTTCTTCTTAGTTACTAGTTCTCTAACTTGATCTTTTTTTTTATTGGCCTAAACAGGATTATGTCCCGACTGTTTTCGATAATTTCAGTGCCAATGTCGTAGTGGATGGTAGCACTGTTAATCTGGGATTGTGGGATACTGCAGGTAAATTGAATGTTGCCATGCTTTTTTTCTAATTCATCTTTCAAAAACTATGGAACAGGCAATCACCCTACCCTTTATTCTACAGGCCAAGAGGATTACAATAGATTGAGACCGTTGAGCTACCGTGGGGCTGATGTCTTTATACTCGCCTTCTCTCTTATTAGCAAGGCCAGTTATGAGAATGTCTCCAAGAAGGTGAGCCTTCATATACCTTAGTTTTCGGTTTCTCAGACAACAGTTTATTAAAAAGGGAGGGAAGTAAATTGAGAAATGCAAGAGAAATATTTTCATTTTGCTTCATTTCGTTCGGGAATAAAAATTTGGGCACTTCTTAAACCCTTTTAATAGCTTTTGGTTCTTTCTTATGCCGTCTTTTTTCTGAATAAGCTGGTGGGCTGTCTGGTTATATGAACTTTGTTATGCCACATCCCCCAGACTTCCAACCTCACTGTGTTATGGGGAAAGTAGAAAAAGCTTTGAATTGCATGGTGCTGATTGTTTATATTTCAATTTTCAGTGGATACCTGAATTAAGGCATTATGCTCCTGGAGTTCCAATAATCCTTGTAGGGACAAAGCTCGGTGAGGATCTGATTCTATATTTCTTCCACTGCACAGGACTAATTTCCTACTCGCTTTTTTTTTGTTGCCTGAAACATTATTTACAATTATATATATCCATTTGCTTGCTGACTATCCTGACATCACATGAGACACGGATTTTAAAATGCTCCTATCTAATTTTAGTCTTGAATTAATTTTTCTCCCCCAGCATATTCTCACATGACACATGTGTCATTGAAGTTACCACATACTACATTTTCAGAGTATTTTTGGTAGAATCTATTGGAATTATGAAATTTCTACGCCAGTAATAAACTACCGAGAGAGAGAGAGAGAGAGGAACACATGTGGTCTTCACTTTCTCCTGTTCTTCCTACTTCGATAATTTTTTATTCTTTTTATAGTGGTTCAATTTGAATCTTATTGCCTTGCAGACCTTCGAGAGGATAAGCAGTTCTTCGTGGACCACCCTGGAGCAGTGCCCATCACAACAGCACAGGTATGTTAGCAATTTGAATTGGTTGTTCATCCTCCTTGTGTGCCATCAAACTAAAATTTGAAACTATCTTGCCTCTTTACCTAAAAGTGGACCATGCCTTTGTGGAAGTAAGAGTGATTTTCCTTTCTCCTTTCATAGGGAGAGGACTTGAAGAAATCAATTGGAGCTGCTGCTTACATTGAATGTAGTGCTAAGACACAACAGGTTAGAAATTTGAACTTTGACCCGAACTACAAACTTTTAGTGGATACATATTCTCTTATGTCACTGCAAATATCACATCATATTCTTGTTCCAAATATTGCAGAATGTGAAGGCTGTCTTTGATGCAGCAATAAAGGTTGTTCTGCAGCCACCAAAGCAAAAGAAGAAAAAGAAGAGAAAGGGCCAAAAAGCATGCAGCATATTATAATTGGCAAAGAGGATTCGGCGGTTGCTCTTGTTGTTTTAAAAGTGTACTACTCTACTCCTACTCCCCCTTGAAAAGATGCAACAACCTGAGCTTTATATTCTTCAATGACTATATTAGGGAGATATGCTGAAGCATCAACTTAGCCGATTTCACATTCTTAGCTATAGTTTTCACAATGTATGTTTGTGATTGAGATGTGTGGTAATATGAAAAATTCCTCCATTTAGGCCCTAGATTGAACTATTTGTGCATACCTGAAAATTCTCCTACTCAAAGGCGGAAAGTATATTTCTTCATCTTATGTTTTTCCTTTTGGTGGTTTCTTTCTAAAAAATAACATATGCTATGTATTAGGTGAAGTGTGATAGAAACCAATACTTGTGTTGAGCTTCACAGCCGATGGGACTCGAGTTTTCGTGCTCCCTCGAAAGCTAAAAGCTTGTGTTATTAGCCTCCCCATCATTGTTGTGGCATTGTTATTGGTTTTGATAGTGGAATCCAACAATTGATCGAATCTCCTGTGTCACGAGGAGTTGATATTTACAGGCACCATTTAGCTAGTGGGGGCGCTATAATATTATGTTATTGCTTAGTTGCTTTGCTTGTTCATGTTTTAATTTGTCTGCTTTCATGGCTTCTTGGCCTAGCATAAGAGGTCGGTCGAGTTCTAATATAAATTTTCTTCCGAACAATATTCATTTGTAATTTTTAGGACAAAATTCTGACCTGGGTTGCTGAATGTGTGCATTGTAATTTGTACAAGACTTTATGGCTTCGACATTGAAATTAACTTCGAAAAGGTCAGCCATTTTATATCAAGGGCTTGCGTTATTAATACTCAATTGATGAATTGTACTAGCATATTACACATTCAAGATCACCCTACTCTACTGTTAGTTAAGTGAGCAAAGGTTCAGGCGAAATGTACTCGTATTTCTTTCATTGTACACGTGCTAATAGTGTCTGATGCTAGTAACTAAGAATAACATTAATGTAAGGGTTAAACCTGATCTGTATCTCAAATTTTGAGCAATTACTGAAAAAATATACTCAACTTTCGTTTTTTATTTAAAAATTCCCAACTTTCAGTTTTTTTAAAAAATATCCTTAACTTTGGTTTCCTATTCAAAAGACCTCAATATTTAGTGTTTTATTTAAAATATCTCAAACTTTCAGCATTTTTCATAAAATGTCCCACTATATAAAATTTGGTGAAAGAAAGCTAATTCATATCGTCAGAGTCTTATTCACCAGATGATGTTATTTCATATGGTGAGCGAGATTCCAACAAGATGAATCAACTTTCCGTCACCAGAATTTATATAGCTAGATATTTTATGAAAAATGATGAAAGTTTGAGACATTTTAACGAAAACACTAAAAGTTGGGAATTTTTTAATAGAAAATGAAAGTGAGGGACATTTTTCGGAATATACTAAAAGTTGGGGGATATTTTCCAAAAAAAGTTGAAAGTTTGAGATTTTGAATAGAAAACGAAAGTCTGGGACATAAAATGAAAGTTGGGAACGATTTTAGGAAAATTTTGAAAGTTGGGAGGGTTTAAAGAGAAAACAAAAATTGGAGACATTTTTAAAAAAAACACTTAAAGTTGGAGACACGGATCATAGTTAACCTTTAATATAATTTACCTATATCTTTATCTTTATAAATATGTGTGGAATTTGGAATACCTATTTTAAATCTATAAATCATATAATAAACTCAGTATTAACTTTCCTACATATTATTTCAACCGAAGATGCAATGAAATTTTCCTTAGTGTAGCTTCACCAAACCAAAGAATCAACATTACCTCACTGTAGTCCTTAGTGGCAACTAATTTCTCTTTTTCAACATTTTTCGTGATAAGAATCAGATTAGGGCAGCATGATTTTCTTATACAAATCCTACATTTTTCTATTGAACAAAAGACTCAAATTTTCATATTTTGAGAGCAATTAGTTCCACTTAAGACTAATTAAAACTGATGTACCAGCTTACCAAAAGCATAAAGACAAAAATATGAAAACAGATGCACCTCAATCCAGTGGCGGATGTAGGGGGTCCGGAGGGGGCGACCTACCCCCGACAGCTAATTTTCCCTTAGAGTTGCCGTAAAACCGCCATGGTTGCTCCTCCGCCCAGATGATCATATTTTTTTATCATCATTATAGTACTAATGATGGGGTGATCCCAACTTGATCAACCAAATAAATTATAAATTACATTTTTTTTTTTACTTTTTATTTCTCTAAACGATTTGTCAGTTGGGATTTAGTTTAGGTATGCTGTAATTAGAATTAACTCCTCTAATAATACTACGGTACTACCCAAAGCCTGTTAAGTATTAGTATTATAAAGAATCAGATCAGATTACACAACAAGAAGTCAATGTCACACTGATTTCCATGTGAGCTCACTGAATCAAAACTTGTCCACCCTTTCAATTAGCAGAAATTCCACATTGACACATTATCATTAGTATTATTATTTTAATTGACCGAATTTTATTTTTATTTTTAATTTTCAGAAGGCCTGCTTAATGATTCCAAGGTTTGTTTCATTATTTAAAAGATCCATTTTTTTGTTTTATCATCTTTCCCTAAAAAGATTCTCAAATTTGTTACTTACACGTTGGTGGATTAGTTAAATGCCATGTCTGGTTAGCTAAATGCAAACTGACGTGTACCAGAATTTCCTGCCACCCCCTGATTCAATCAAAATCCCTTGTTTAATCTAAAACTTGCAAGAAAAAGATTAAAAAACATGTGATTTATTGTAATAATCTAACAATATTGACTCTTTGACTCATTTTCTTGATTTCTAACAGCGTGTTTTCCACAACAACCACCATTCTAGTCCAACTTGGAGAGCTCACTTATTTTACTGTACTAAACTTTGTCTTTATTTGACGAATGGGCTGTCTATATATAAGCATTGCTAAGAAAGTACCTAATAATCAAAGAGAGACAGCTCAAACTTTCATTGAGAAAGAAAGAAAAAGAATAGATAGATATTAGCTCATTTTGATCAATGAAATTGGACATGATGGAAGAATATGTGCTAGGTTGTTTCATAGCTTTGGTTCTTGGTTACATCTTGTTACAAAGGTTCACAAAAAGTGGAGACAAATATATTAAAAAGGCGGCGCCTAGAGATGCCGGAGTTGAGGCATGTTCAGACAAGGTTGTGCGGGGAGCTGATGGGCCGCCGGATGTTGTCATTGTTGGTGCCGGTGTAGCTGGTTCGGCACTGGCTTACACTTTGGCAAAGGTATGCTTAAATAGACAAGATCTTGATTATGTGTGGTTCTTGAATTTGATTTGATGTATGATATCCTAAAACTTGGATTGGATTTGACAGGATGGGCGCGTGGTGCTGGTGATCGAGAGGGATTTGAGCCAGCCAGATAGAATAGTTGGTGAGCTTCTTCAACCAGGAGGCTACCTCAAACTAGTTGAATTGGGAATGGAAGGTATGTGAAACTTTGGCCCTTTGCAAAGAATAATGTACTCTTTTAAGTTTTAAGACGAAGTGTTGAGTAACTGTGTATGTTTTGTGCAGAATGTGTTGGTGGGATTGATTCTCAGCAAGTGTATGGCTATGCACTTTACAAGGAGGGGAAGTATGCTAAACTAACCTATCCTCTGCAAGAATACACCTCGGATGTCTCCGGCCGAAGCTTCCACCACGGCCGCTTCATCCAGAGGCTGCGAGAGAAGGCCGCCTCTCTTCCCAAGTAGGAAACTAGATCTCCTCCTTTTGCATACTAGAAATATGTGTCCGTGTCTTTATCGTGTCGATTCTGATCATTCTTGATTTGCTTTCGCAGTGTGAGAATGGAACAAGGAACTGTCACATCATTGATCGAAGGAAAAGGGACAGTGAAAGGAGTGAAGTACAAGAACAAGAATGGCGAAGATGTCAAGGCATTTGCCCCTCTCACAATAGTGTGTGATGGATGCTTCTCCAATTTGAGAAAGAATCTTTGCATTCCACAGGTAAATAACTATAAACAGACAACCATATCAACATTTCACCTTCCGGTCAGGTCTGTCTGTCCCATATCGACTTGGTAATCAGTTCTGCTTCTGCAGGTGAACGTCATGTCCCACTTCGTAGGCATGGTGCTGAATCTTGAAAACGGAAAACTTCCACAACCTAACCACGGCCACGTTATCCTGGCTAATCCCTCGCCCATCCTGTTCTACCCCGTGAGCAGCACCGAGGTCCGGTGCCTAGTCGACATCCCCGGCGCCAAGCTGCCTTCGATCTCCAACGGAGACATGGCCAAATACTTGAAAGCCACGGTGGCTCCTCAGCTCCCGCACGAGCTCCACGATGCATTTGTGGAGCAAGTCGAAAAGGGGGAGATAAGATCTATGCCCAACCGAACCATGCCGGCCTCTCCCCTGCCCACCCCAGGTGCCATCCTGCTCGGAGACGCATTCAACATGAGGCACCCGTTAACTGGCGGGGGGATGACCGTGGCCCTGGCCGACGTGGTGGTGCTCCGCGATCTGCTGAGGCCTATGAAGGACTTCAGCGATGCGGCCGCCCTCACCGAGCATCTGGAGGCCTTCTACACGCTTAGGAAGGTCAGCATTGATCCTCCACATCCATCTGATATACTTTTAACTGAATCTTTTGAATTCATTGCTTATGTTTTGAATGGTTTGTTTGCTTGCAGCCGGTGGCCTCGACGATTAATACGTTGGCAGGAGCGCTTTATCAGGTTTTCTGCCCGACGGCGGATGAGGCGAGCCGGGAGATGAGGGAAGCGTGCTTTGATTACCTGAGCCTCGGAGGGATGTGCTCGGAAGGGCCGATCGCGCTCTTGTCCGGTCTCAACCCGAGGCCGATGAGTTTGGTTGCGCATTTCTTTGCCGTCGCTGTTTACGGCGTTGGCCGCCTTGTGCTCCCGCTTCCTTCGCCCAGCCGAGTCTGGCTCGGAGCCAGATTGCTTATGGTGAGTTTGCCTTCTTTTGAACCTTAGACCGAAGTCTGCACTGCTTGGTGTTCCATAGGGGACAAGTTTGCCTCATTCTGGTTTGGATGTATTAACCAATCTCCCATGATAAATGTACTAAAAATGGGTGGGTTTTTTGTTGTTGTTGCAGAATGCATATGGGATCATATTTCCGATAGTGAGATCTGAAGGAGTGAGGCAGATGTTCTTCCCCATCACCATTCCTGCATACAATAGAGGTGCTTCTGTTGTTATGAAGAGCGCCATGTTCGACATGATGGCTTAACCTTTCTTTTTGTGACACAAATTTCACCAATATACAAGCCAAGAGAGGGAAGCAATCCTTCACATATATACTATATACCAATATTCTTTTTTCATTCTTTCTCCCCCAATCAAGCTTGTCTAGTTAAGATTGATCAAGATAGTTTATATGCTTTCTGCTAACTTAGTAGCTGACTCTCTCTCTCTCTCTCTCTCACACACACACACTCACACACACACACACACGTATACTTGTCCAGAAACAATTGGACTCCATTGAGAAGCCTTTAGTGGGTTTTTGAGAAACATCTCTTTAAGGACACAATTTCAGCCCAAATCTGATATTGGGCCTATTTAGTCAATGGAGATGAATTATTTGGGCTATTTCGCTATATAAGTAATCCGTATTTTGTTAAGGATGATTTCGTATTTTATTTTTTATTTTTTTTGTCTTTTACGTTTATGTTTTGTTTTATACTTTATTATTTTTATGAAAATTAAAAGGAAACATTATTATTCGAAGTTAATAAAAAATATTCCACATAGATGAAGATAAGCAGTGACGGTGTGTGTTTAAAGTATCAAAAAAGAGCGACGGTTACATTAAGTATGGAACCGCAGCGCCTTTTTAAGAACACTAATTAAAATAAAAGAAAAGGAAAAAAAAAAGATAAAAGAAAATGAAAAAAAGAAATAATTTATGAGTAGCTAAACCCAATGTGGTGTGCTGCAATTAGAGCTGATTAACCGAATCGATTTGTCTGTTAACCGACTAAAAATTGTCGGAAGACATTAACCAAAACTGATTTGGAATCGGTTAGGCTTATAATTGATCGGTTACAATTGGTTGAGTACTTGATTAACAAAAAATAACCAAAATAAATTTTAAACTAATTTTAAATCTTGTTATTTCAAAATCCCATGAACTTTAAACTAGTGGAACTAAAGATAATTAATACTAGGGCCACCCAGCTTTTATAAAAACACTTTCTCCCTTCCTTACCTCTTCACGGTTGATGTGGGATGAGAATATGCAGTATGCAAAAGCAAAAAAAGCTTTTATAACAACACTTTCTCATCCCTCACCGCTCCACAACCGATGTGGCACTTAATGGAAAAGCGAAAAATCAAATGTCAGAAGAAAGAGTCAAACTAGCGACCTTATGCTTCTAAGTGCGATCTTCAACCACTAGGGTATATGTTTTTTTTATATAAATGCTATCAAATATATATATAATATTTATATTTTTTCGATAAATAAGTTATATACCGATAATCGATTCACTACAAACTAGAAACTAAAACCGAAGCGAAATCGAAAATTGACTAATCGATTTATCATCCCTGTTTTATGGAAAATGGATTAATGATCAAAACTGCAATTGGTTGCACATAATTAAACTGCTCTTGAAAATTTTGCATCAAAGTAAAAAAAAAATACTCAACAGATTATTATTTGTTTTTTTATGATTGGTCAGTGACCACTTCAACCACCCAACTAAAATATTATATAAATTACTTTGTTATCCTTTTCATCATAATATTTTTAGTAGTATTTAAAATAAATTAAAAAAAATTCAGAAAATTTAAAAAAATGTTGAAAGATATAATAAATGTTATACTTGGAGAACAAAAAAAAAAAAGAGAGGAGAGAATTATAAGGTGTGTTGCAATATAGCAAAATTGGCCTATATTGATAGAGAATTAAAAAAAAAAAAGTTTTGTATATTTTTAATTTTTAAATATATTAAATAAAAGATATAGTAACTTCATCAGAAGGTGGCATCAGCAGCCCTGAAATCATGCCACGTTGCGATAAATGAAAATGGAAACAGTAGAGGTTGGTGAGTAGGAAATTAAGAAACAATTAAAATGATGAAGAGAGAGAGAGAGAGAGAGAGAGAGAGAGAGAGATTTGTGGAAGTTAGTGAGGCAGAAATAGAGGGAATTCACATCACATGGATTGCAACAAAATCCACCAACCATAAACACTACTTGTCCAGCATCACTACCTGCAAACCACATGCCACTCCCATGCCTCAAGCACCTTGTGTGTTTCTCTCTCTCTGTAACTGTGTGTCTTCCTTTTTCCCAACTATTTGTAATCTAGTGTGTGTGTGTGTGTGATATTCCAAATTGACTTCGTTTTTTCTTGGGTCAATGTATACACGTATATATTAATCTTCTCCATCTACTAGAGATTTATGGAAATTCCCAGCCTAGCTAGTTATATATAGGTAATAATTCAGTTATGCGGGACTTGAATGATGATACATTTTGGTTATTCGAGATTACTTGAGATTAAATTGGTTTAATGGGTATTCAAGATTAATTTTGTTACAGGGAGAGCCAAGACTTATATAGCAAGACTAATCCTATTTGTATTGTTCTAAGTCTATCCTTCCAATTATATATATAATATATATATGAGATGGATTAAATAAGTCTTCTACTTATCGTAAGTCTGTAAGTCCTCTTTTTATTACTGAATCAGACGTATAAAATTACTAAATCCACTGTATAATTTACTGAATTCAGAAAAATGAAATTTAACTTGGTTTGAATTTCGGGGGTGACAAATTTTTATTTTATTTTTTGAGTTCAATAAATTATACAGCAAATTCAGTAATTTTATATGTATAGTGCAGTAATAATAAGAATGGGACGCACGCACTCACGAAGACAAGATGACTCATAAACACCAACCCATATATATATATATATGATGACTCATAAACACCAACCCATATACATATATATGATGACTCATAAACACCAACCCATATACATATATATATATATATATAT
>JAYDZE010125143.1:0-23251 GCA_034509125.1 Monilaria moniliformis
TAACTTGCTAACATATTATTTTATTTTGTTTGATTAGGTAAATGGATAAATTTATTTTGAAAAGGCCTAGAGTTTCAATTGGTTCTTCTAATGTTAGTATTGGACAAGAATTACCAAATGCAGAAGAAAATATGATAGTTGATAGTAATTCAGACCAAATAGAAATTGATGAAAGTGAGATTGTTGCGGATCCCGATTTACGAAAACCAATTGCTAGTTATGGTGTGAATATCTGTTGATGTTGTGAGAAGAGATGCACGATTGGTTGGTATTGAAGATTTGGGTAGCCTTTCTCGGAAGATTGTTGAAACTAATAAAAATAAAATTTTTCCATTAGTTTATCGCTTAATCGAATTGGTATTACTCTTACCTGTAGCAACTGCATCTGTTGAAAGAGTGTTTTCTGCCATGAAAATTGTCAAGACCGACCTGCGAAATAGGATGGGAGATGATTGGTTGAACGACATTTTGGTGACATACAATGAAAGGTCCATCTTCGCTACTGTTTCTAATGAAAGAATTTTGAAACGTTTTCAAGATATGGATACTCGGAGAAATCAATTGTCGCGGTCAGCAGACGCTAATGCTACTTGAATTGTAATATAATATTTATTTGATTATAAAAAAATATATTGGAGTATTACATTTTATTTTTACCATTTTATTTCGCCCCCCCCTCCCCCCCATTTTCCGAGTCTAGATCCGCCACTGTCTCGAGATCTCGCAAAAGCCCTTCTTATCTCAGATTCTTAATAGAATGAACATATCTATATACTTTTTAAGCATGTTATTCGAGTGGCGGAGTCCTTTGCATTGTTCAAGCTCCTACCATTCTAGAAAGCCAAATCGAAAAATGGAGAATGGTTTGTATTGATTATCATACTAGGGTTTAGTGGTGCCCAGTGTGTTGTAGTGCTGTTGCAAAAATAGCTAGGAAGAAGAGTTTGTGTTCTTGAGGGTCCGATTCCTATGATCAACTCTTCATTCCTCCTGATGTACTACCGACGTAGTATATCTTGCGTCCATCTCAAGCATGATTGTAGATCGATGTGAATCACATATATGATTCTCGATAGTTTTACACCAACTCCAGATTGGAGATGGTGGACACAGTTATGTCGTGTGGACATAGAAAGACGCGGCCATGTCGTGTGGACACGGATGAACACGACCATGTTGTGTGGACATGAATGGATACGACCGGGTGCTTAAAAACCCTTTGCATGTCGTGTGCACTACCATATATCCTTAAATCATAAAATTCTTCGTGACCTCATGTAAACCGTAAACTGTGTCCTGAGCCCTAAAATTAACTGGATAAACGTAAATATACTATTCTAGAAACTATAAATCACTAATATAACATGTTTCGGTTAAAAAAATAAAATTTTGTTGTTAAAAACATCTACTGTGTCTTGCCATGTCATCCAGAAAATGCATTAATTTTCAAAAACTCGCATACCTTTACATTTGTTCTTCAAAATGTACAACTTTTGACGTGTTTCCCTTGAGGTTTCTTCAACCATGTCATATGGCGAAAATTCGTAGTCGTTCTTTTTCGTTGTGCAAAGTAAAATTATGTGGTTTGTTTTATGTTTTACCATGTCAATTGTGTTTAACTACCCATCTTTTCTTTTGCAAACCAATGAATGCGAAAATTAAATCCATGGTTTGGTTGGTTGAGTTTAGGGTTTTGAAAATGAATATTATGGTTGTACATGGCAGCTGAAACAAATGATTTTTTTTAATAAGGTTTAGTTATTATTGCAAGCCGATAAAGAAAAGAAAAAACAAATAAAATCTTTAAATTCGATTAAATTATCCGAAAGAAAATAAGAAAAGAATAAAATAATTTTTATAACTTTATTGGAATGTCAAATGGTACTTTAGACAATTACTTCCTAAAATAGTTAGAAAAATCATACTCTTATAATTACGGATAAACAAATCACACACTTTATCGTTTTGGCTATATATGGTTTTTCCCCATTTAAAAACATGTTTTGTTTCAATACTTATAAAATGTGTTATGATTTTCTATTTGAAAATTATACTCGTCGCTTTATTTTTTTGTTTTTTTCTACTCCAACGGTGATAGAGATTTTTTTTTTTGAAAATTAAAAAGGACAATAATTTAGACGAAATACATATCAAATTCGTATTCTCATGGTTACATATTAGTTTATTATGTAAATTTGAATTTTAAATCACAATCACTTTTGCATAATATTATACCAAAGTGAATTCATTTTTTTTCTTGCAAAAATATGATTATAAAATAAATTATACTACATGTTAATTTTTTCCTTAAACTTTCAGGATTATTGTATTAGCCCAAAAATATAAGATTTAGGATTAGAACAAAAAAATTATAGGATGAAAAAAAATAGGTTGATTGGTCGGAACTAAAAATAGCCTGAACTAAATAAGAATGACAAGAATCGAGTGAATTGATGACATAATCTTGATTAGGGATGCCTGGTTTTAATCGAACCACCGATTCGGCTCGGAATCGGAATGTCCACATACCGGTTCTATTTGTCAGGTTTCAGTTCCACATATTTTGGAACCGTACCCGGCGGTTAATCGTCGATTTCTAACCACCGGTTCTTATGGTTAACCACCGGTTTTCTTAGTGGCAGACATATGACACATTTAAGAGGAAAAACCGCTGGTTTTCCAACATAAAAATGGTGATTTTTTATTTTTTGTCGAAAATCGCCGATTTTCTGCCAAAAACTGTCTGTTCACGTGATTTTTTTAAAAATAATTTCACCCAATTTTCATTTATAAATAATCCCATCATTCTCAAATCACACATGCTCTCCCAATCCAATCTCCATCATTTCTCATATTATCACATCACATAACACATCTCTTTTCATGATTCAATCATTTCCTTTCTCTCAACTCTCAACTCACTCAAGTCCCAACTATTGTATTAAAAAGAACTCTCTTCTCTCTTCTATTTTAATTTCTCTCAAGTTGTGAAAGTTCTACTCCAATATTTACCAAGTTGTGCACGTTATTATTGTCTCGAGCCTACTACAAATCCGCTTCATAGGTTGTTTTTTCTCTGCTAAACTTGTCATAAGGATTGATGCTCACCGAAGACGTTAGCGATTGAGAATACACCTGAAATGAGGACGACTTTATAAGGTCAACCTCTATTGTTGCATATGTCAATCTCTACTTGTGTTTAGTAATCACTGATTTCTGCATTGTATGTTCCCCTTCTGACACTCTTGGTTCAATTCTCTTTTCAGTTGGATGCTTAGTCACTCAGCATCTCCATGTGCCAACAATTCTTAACCGAGCCACCCATAAAGAGACTAAACCAAATGTGATAGGAAGACAATTGATCATATAATGCGAAAGTTTGTGATTTCTATTTACAAAGACAGGTTAGCACATGCATCGATAAAGGTTGAGGCTCATGGGTCGTGCAACATGACATTATGAGCGCCAACCCATACTGTTGCACGTGTTAACCCGTCTTCATGCCTAGAAATTACAACGTATTTTACGATTGTCCTCATGCTGTTTCAATTCTATTTTTTGGTTGATCCTTATGAAAATAGGAGAAACGCAAGAGCCATTAGCTTGCCACATGACATTATAAGTTATATAACATTAATAATGTTTAGTGGCGAGTTATTGACTCTTGTATTTCTTCTATTTTCATGGGTAGATGTATTATAATTGTAAATTTATGATATTTAAATTATGAGATTGTTTATTACTTAAATTTTATAATTTGTAAATATTCCAATTATTAACTCAATATCAATGCAAATATTTTTTCTTTAGTTATTCTTATTATTTTATATTTAATTTTCGTAATCGGCCAAAACTAGCCAAAAATTATCGATTATAGATTCAAAATCCGAACAACGAATCCGCCTGCCAGTCTAATTACGGTTCTGCTTCCCTTTGAACGATAACTGACGGTTTTTAAATCGAGGACATTCCTAATCTTAACTTATCTCACGGTGTGACATCATCGCATAAGTGTTGAACCTCCTCCAAAACTTGAGTTATGTCGCACGTGTAAATCCAAGAGAGAAACATGCCCTTCTCACGTGTGGGGATCCTCATTCCCCGTTGTGTCCACTCCACAATTAACAAATTTGTTAGTCTCGCGTGAGTACTTCTTCCCAAACCCTCTCCATTCCCTCCTCCTCTCAGCCTTCACCTCTCACCTCTCACCTCTCACCTCTCACCTCTCATCTCTCATCCTTGCATACACAAATTCCCTTCCCGAGTTCCGCGATCGGCCATCCCCTTTCAAGTATGTACAGAACGGCTTCATCTCGACTCAGGGCTCTCAAGGTCTGCATTTTCTTATTTTCTCCCCTTTTAACCCTAGCACCCATTCAACAAACAGTGCCCCGCATTCGCCGATTGGTTTTTGTATGTGTTATTTAGTGCCTCCGTATTTTTATCACTGCGTTAATGATTCTATTGTTTAGATCTGACGGCTACTCAGTGATGAATCGCAGATTTCAATTTGTTGCTGGCCGTGTTTTACATGCGTTCTCTAAATTTGGAGATGAAAAATCCAGCTGCTTGTAAAAAATTGGATCTTTTATTGTTTGTGCTTAATTTTAGCTCACGGAAGCTTCTAATAGCTTTATCCATGTTTGTGTTGATTAACTGCTGTTTGTGATATTATTTTTATAATTCTGCACAGTACTTAAATATATGCACCAGAATCCTTAAACAGAATGGAAATTATATGTTGGGAGCGACGACACTCCTGTTTTTTCCAGTTAATTTTGTATTTTTTGAAAAAAGGATGCTGCTTCTAATAGGCATGTCGTTACAATAAATCAGTTGATTCCGTTATTAATCAGTTGATTTTGTTATTGTGTAGTGGTTAAAAAGTGATGTGATAGATAGCAGAATTTATCTAAACTTTTGCCAAGTGCTTAAATACAATTCAATTCTTAAGTTGCCCCTGGAAATTGGTATTTCTGGGCTTTATGGATGGTTGATATTACTGATATATTTCCTAGAAATATGAAATTCCTATGTGACCAAAAAATTCTTATCCGACAATGATAGCATGCATGCAGTATTAACAATAATATTACAGTCTTGCTACTTCACTTTCGTTGTCTTACATATTAATTAGAGGAGGTTGGCTCTACTTTCTAGTGATCTGTAAAGAAAATCAATAAATTTGGTTTTCTTTTTTTCACTTGACAGGCCAGAACAGGGTCTAGAGGATTGGCTAGATATGCAAGTACAAGTGCTGTTGCAACTAAGTCACCTGGAGGTCTCTTCAGTTGGTTAACTGGTGAAAAGTCATCTTCACTTCCACCATTAGACTTTCCACTTAAGGATATTGTACTTCCCCCTCCATTGCCAGACTATGTTGAGCCTGGGAAGACCAAGATAACCACTCTTCCCAATGGCCT
This sequence comes from Monilaria moniliformis, assembly GCA_034509125.1. Taxonomy (NCBI): domain Eukaryota; kingdom Viridiplantae; phylum Streptophyta; class Magnoliopsida; order Caryophyllales; family Aizoaceae; genus Monilaria; species Monilaria moniliformis. The sequence continues at coordinate 5,424 of JAYDZE010125143.1, forward strand.
CAGAATAGCTTCAGAAACATCCGCGGTAGGGGTTGATACTACATTTATTTATTCTAACGGATTTTATTCATCCTCCTCCTCCCCCTCCCCCTCCCATCTTCTTTTCAAACTATTGGTGATCATTTAAGCTTCTTGATCAGAATCCTGCAGCCTCAATTGGATTATATGTTGATTCTGGCTCAATCTATGAAAACCCGGCTTCATATGGAGCCACACATCTCCTGGAGCGTATGGCCTTTAAAAGTACCACTAACCGGAGCCACTTGCGCGTCGTGCGAGAAGTTGAGGCAATTGGTGGCAATGTAACTGCTTCAGCCTCTCGGGAGCATATGAGTTACACCTATGATGCACTAAAAACATATGTACCTCAAATGGTCGAGCTTCTTGTTGACTGTGTTAGAAACCCAGCCTTTTTGGATTGGGAAGTTAGTGAACAGGTATGTTTGTCTTCGTCTTCTTAGGCCCACTCCCCCCTCTGTTTGGATATTGCAATGGGATTCTGATATGCCCTCTACAGCTCCTCAAGGTGAGTTCTGAGATTAGTGAATACTCCAAAAACCCTCACCACCTGCTTCTGGAAGCTATTCATTCAACTGGTTACTCTGGTGCTTATGCAAATGGTCTTTTGGCGTCAGAAGCTGCAGTTAGCAGGTTGAATAGCTCTGTTTTGGAGAAGTTTGTTTCTGTAAGTCCTGAACATCGTTTTTTCTTCTTTCATTATATAAATAGGTGTTTGTGTTATGAAGCTTTGCCTTTGATTGTAATTTGTTTCTAATTCATTTATGTATCATTATTTCTTCTAAGTGATTTTATATGGTTTAGGAACACTACACTGCCCCTAGGATTGTCCTTGCTGCATCAGGTGTTGAGCATGATAAACTGTTAGAATATGCAGAACCACTTTTATCTGATCTGCCTGAAGGTTCTATGTCTGTGGTGGAAAAGCCAATATACACAGGAGGAGACTTTCGCCGTCAAGGTGATTCAGGGGTGTGTATCAGCAATATCCTGGATAACCTATATATTTTTCGTTTTTATTTCCGGCCTCATTCTTTGAATGTTGATTTTGGAAATTAGGCTTTAATATATCATTCTGAATGCATGAGCAGATGACTCACTTTGCTATGGCCTTTGAACTTCCCGGTGGCTGGATTAAGGAGAAGGATGCTATGACATTGACCGTTCTTCAGGTTTGCTTGCTCATTTGACGATCCTTAATTCAACCCCAGATGTTCTTTCCTTCAGAAGAAATGAGCAATAGGAGAATTCTTAAGCTAACTTGAAATTTGACAGCTACTTTTCCTCCACCATCTGGTTTCCATTTTTAAGACACTTCCAATTTTCATCTTATAAGAAGACGCTTTTTGTGTTAAACTTGTAGATGCTCATGGGAGGAGGTGGATCTTTCTCAGCTGGTGGTCCTGGAAAGGGGATGTACTCAAGATTATGTACGTTCCAGTCATAATACTTTGAAACAAACTGGGAAACTTGTGTTTAAGACAAGTCTTGACTTGAGTTGTGTTTAGATGCATGTCTTGTTTAATTCACATTGTGTGTCTTAAAATTGACTCCTCTGCCTACATGGTATAATTTTATGTCTCTATGTCATCAGAAATGCCAATTTAATGTCATTAAGGTATCTTTACTTTTCCTGTGATTACTTTTATATCAAATAGAGTTTCACATGTCGTTATCTTTAATGATAAGCAGATCTTGGTGTCCTGAACGAGTATCCTCAGATCCAATCTTTTTCTGCTTTCAACAGTATCTACAATCACACTGGACTATTTGGAATTCAAGCTACTACTGTAAGGAAGTATTTTAGATTTCCGTATCTTTTTAAGCTTTTAAGGAATATCGTGTAAAACTGCATTTGTGTAGTCAATGTTTTTATCTTTGGGTGGTAGATATCTTGTTTCTGCATCTGTTAGCTGTACAACAGCTATTTATGTTCTATAAAGGAGCTGTGATGTTAAAATATTAAGCTTTTTGCTTGGTACTTTGTTGTATCCTCTGACAATTAAACCTCAATATTGGGGCTATACTGTGATTCATTGGTGATGGATTCACCCAAGAAACATAGATTATGTTTTTCTCCAAACGCTACGAAATCCTGATGGATGTAAGCAATCAAGAAACAATTATCGGTTTATCTAAAGAAAGGAGAGATGTTTAAAAAATTATCAAGTTCTATGATGCTATTTGTTGAAGAAATCACTTGTTAAAAAGAAGTGAAAGGAAGTACTCCAAAAAAATGGGTACAGAGTTATCTCATTGGTGATCTGCCTATTCATTTTTTATGTACACACAAAGCAAGTTTGTGATCATATTCTGAATCCCAAATATATGACTCTTCAGATAATTTGGATGACATTTTCAGATTCTGAGAATTGTTTGTGCTCCTGTCACTCCATCACCATGGAAAGTGTGAACATTCCAAATAACTTAAATTATATGTTTTGTTAGCTTTGCCTTTCGAATAGCTTTGATTGACGAATCAAAAGGAGGTCAATTTGTGAATATTAGGAACCTGTGTTTGAGGTGACCAAAAACAAATTGACAACCTGCTTGCTCCAGATGATGTTAGACATGGAATATCAGCTTCTCACTCCTGGATTTTGTTTTCATTTAATTTTGAAGCTAAACTGATGAAACTACTTCTTGAATACAGGGATCTGATTTTGCACCACAGGCTATGGATATTGCCTGCAGAGAACTAATTGCTGTGGCATCTACTGGAGATGGTTCTATGCTGACCTTTCTTGACTATCTTTCATTCAGTTGAATCCCAAAATTTATCAAAGCCCTTGTTTTCTGATTACTGTTGATCATGGAAGTTTTTCAGTCCATATGCTTTCTTGTGCATCATGTATGCACATCTGCCCCCCTCAGACATAATTACTGAGCTTTTCTGCCTTTGATTCTTGTAGTTGATGAAGTACAGCTAAACCGTGCAAAACAATCAACAAAATCTGCCATTTTGATGAACTTGGAATCCAGAGTATGCAATTTTGTCTTGCATCATTGTTTTTAAACTCAAGACGTTTTCCTCTAATATTCTACTTATTGTATGGGTTATCATTGCAGATGGTTGCATCTGAAGACATCGGTAAACAAATTTTGACATATGGAGAGAGGTGAGTCCAGCAATAATTATCTACTTTCAGAATTGCACACTAGTGATTACTGAGTGACTGATATTGAGTGAGGGTGATGTTTGATAGTTGATGCTGGCTTTTCCTTTTTTGAGACATTTAGAGTAGTGTCCACTAAATTAAACTAATTCACTTCATTTTCATATATTGAAGGCTTAATATTTAGTTCCTGAGAAAAATAGCATTACGATGAAAAAAATAAGGATGTGGAAAGCAAGACCTTGAGCCATAAACAATATCCAAATAATAGTAGTAGTGTAATAGTAGTAAAACAAGATTTAGTTTGGTTTGGAAAGATTTGTTCTGAGATGCATTGATGAGGCCAAGACTTATTTCTCATTTAATGCATGCATTCACACTATTGGTAACCTGGCCTGGAAAAAATTCAATCCCAAGAAGTCTCTGGAATGTCTCTCTCAATTGATCATTCTTCTTGCCTTACTGACAAAATTAACTCGTGCTAGAGCCTATTGTACCTGTTCTTTTGAATACTTGATAAAAAAGGAAGTGTGCATCTGATATTTTTTTTTGGTTTTTGTAAAACATTAAGAATAACTCTTTCCTTCTCTGGGGGTAAAAGCTGAGGTCTCTAAATCTTATCTATGCTTAGGAAACCTGTGGAGCATTTCTTGAAGGCTGTTGATCAAGTCACGGTCAAAGATATTGCTACAATTGCACAAAGGCTTTACAAATCTCCCCTTACATTGGCATGTTATGGCGATGGTAACTAATTTCTCCTCAACATTTCTTTCTTCCTTGTATGGTAAGATTTTATTACCCTCCCATATATCTCACTCACCTCCCCCTGGATATGCAGTGTATCATCTTCCAAGCTATGATGCCGTTAGCAGCAGGTTCAGCAATTTTTAAGTTACCCTTGTTAATGTTGAGATCAGAGAACTGATCGGAGAAGTTCCCCATCTCCCCGGTTTTGGGTGGCGTTTTTGAAACGATAAACGACCTTTCTCTATGATATAAGAGAAAATAAGGATGCTTTACTTAACAATAATTGGCGCAAATATTTGCGAAAGTCACTGATGCATGATTCATTGTATGTTTTGTAAGATCTCTTGGACATGCCATTTCTATGGTGTATAGCAAAGTATTGATCTGTTTCTAGTCACTCTGCGTGGAGTGGACTATGACTGGTCCCCCATCTTGATCAATAAATTCAACTGCTTAATGCTCTTCATTTTCTAAACTTGGCGTATGAAATAGATATGCTCCTTTGGAAATGACAGGTAAGATATATATTTTCGAATTTTTCATCCGAATTTAAAAAATGGAGCAGAATAGATAATTTAAGGTTTTTTTTTTCTTTTTTTTAATTTGTCTAAATAGAATGTATCGTCATGTACAAAAGATAATGGTTAGTATATATTCTACAAAATCTTTGTTATCTATTTATAGAATACAATTAAGTTTTCTAAATATGGACATTGTAGTATATCTGATGATATTTTGTGAACATAAAACTAAATTATTTTATGATAGGAGTGGGGTTGTAAATGAATCAATAATTTTGCTCGATTTGAGATTCAATTCGGATTTTTAGTGTTCAAATTTGAAATTTTATTATCTGAATTTGAATTTGAATACAAATTTTATTTTTAATTTGATTGATTTAAATATAAATATAAAATTATGATATTTGATTCGATATTTAAACTATTCAATTATATATTTAATATATAATTATGTATCATATTTATATATATTTGATTATTTACTAGTGTTTTCTTGTGCTTTGCCCAAGCAATACTTTTTTATATAAAAGAATTATGACATCATATTATTAATAATTGATAATTTAAAAAAATGCCAAATAAATATAATATTATATGTATAATGTGAAATTGAGGTATTCAAAAAGTAAGAGTTCACAATTTTTAAAATTAAAATTTAAAATTGAAGTCATTCTTTTACTACAAGTCATACCTTGCCACAAAGATTGTAAGCTAATCTAATCGTTCGTGTTCGATTTGGTACTCCAATTTTGATATTCATATTCAACATATATATATTTTGGATACAAATATAAATATACAATTCAATTCTATTAGTATTCCAGTATTTAAATCAAATACAAAATTATAGTATTCGATTCGATTTGATTATAACTTAAATAGGAGTAAAAGACAACACTTGACTAGAGAATTTTGAAAAAGAGACAAACAACAAAAAAAAAGGACCCCTCACAAAAAAAGAAAAGAAAAGAAAAGGAGAGTGAGAGTGAGAGAACAGTCAAATGATATTGTTTATTTTGTTGAGTTCGACGGTTACAATGACACAAATAGATATCTTGTAGAGATTTTTTTATTTTGATTTTTTAATATTTTTTTAACTTAGATATTAGTAAAGTTATTTAAATAGTAGGTACGACTTTGGGTTTTTTCACAATTACACATCTAAAATTGTTGAGGGGCCCAAATAAGGATTGGGCATAGAATAAAGGTGTTAGGTAGTTTTTTGCCATCTTTCTCTGCTCCAAAGATCCGTATTTGTGGTCCATTAAAATGCTCATCAGTATTTCTAGAAGGATTATTTGCCGCTAAATACACAAATTTTTGAAATTTAGTTTGTTACATGAACTTCGCAATTTAAAGGATATATATAATTTTTTGATTTTTTTTTATTTTTCTTTTGAAATCAAATTTCTCCAAAATCGAAATTGACTTGGCAAAATAAAAATTGACATGGCAATCAAAGTGACGTCGTTCGATTAAGGTGAGGTTGTTTTGATTGTCACCTAAAATTAAAATGAAAAAATTAAAAATAAAAATCATGTCCAACCCACCGTTGTTGGGTAGGGCTTTAGCCTGCCGCCTTGGGCCTTTGCGTAGGTAAGGGTTGAGGCCGTGCCGTGGTGCTAGTCGGTGAGATCGGTGGCGGTGGCGGTGTGGACGATGGTGCGCGACCTCTGAAGGTGCAGATTTTAAGTTGAGGCAATTTGATTTTTTGATAATAAGAAAAAAGGTCACATTATGGTGACATTTTAGATACACTCTACTCATAGACCAAACAAAATAAACAATGTCATATTTTCTCTATATTAAAATAGCACAAGCATTATAGATATGGATGTCAATTTAGTCTGAAATTTATGGATTGATCGGAATAGACTGAGAATAGATAGAGTTAGGACTGGCAATTTATAGCTCGAAAAAAATCTCAACTCGAATAACTCTAAACCGAATAGCCACAACCCGATAAAATTGGCACGAAAATAGTTGAACCTTATGGAGTTGATTTGTAAATGAGTGAATTCTCATGATTTAGTTTTCAAACTTTCCCTAAAAAAAAAATTTCAAACTTCATTATTTTGTTTTTTGTTTTTTAACTTTTGGAAGTTAGTATATAATAAGATTTTTTTTTCCTCTCAAATGTATGTGGAAATGGATTTTGATTCAATATTTGAAAATTATATTCATCATTTCACTTTTTTGTATTTTACTCTTTAACATTTAATATAAAATGTGTAGATGCAACAATTAAAAAACGATAATCATTTAGCAAAAATATGGATTCTTACCTCTATAGGAGATATATATTAGTTTTAAAAATTCATAAATATTTTCAAGTGTGATGAGTTAGTCAAAAATCTGAAAGTTTATGATTAAAATCGAGAATTTCTAATTCAAAAATATTACAATCTGGATGACTCATAAGCGAATTGTCTAACAATCCATAGAGCTAGTCCGTTAAGGTGACATGCATAATGCATGTTGAACATTCTCAAAAAATATCCAAGTTTAATTCATTACGTGCGCTTCAACAACCCAAAATCACAATAAACAAACTGAAAAAGCAGTAAATGCACACAGCGTGAGCACACAATTCTTTTACTTCACGTGAAATCTCTCTAGTCTCTACTCTTCAAAACCAAACCTACAAAGAGAGAGAGAGAGAGACCAATCCAAACACACTACACTTTTACCCATCAATGCTCCGCTTAACCTCTTAAAACCTTCGCTTTTGAAACTGCAAATGGAAAACAGCTGGATGCTCTCGGCGTTAGTATTCCTCTCCATCATCACCACAAACGCCGCCCAACTCCTCGGCGGCGGCGCCGCCTACATCGCTCTGCAGGCATGGAAATCCGCCATCACAGACGACCCGCTCGGAATCACAACCTCATGGGCCGGCCCCGACGTCTGCTCCTACAATGGCATCTTCTGCTTAGAAACAAAAGATTTTATGGGAAATCCCCAATCCAAAACCCTAGTCTCAATTGACCTAAACCATGCAAATCTGCAAGGAACCCTAGTCAAAGAACTCGCGCTCCTCGCCAATTTGCGCATCCTCCACCTCAACAGCAACCGCTTCAGCGGAGGCGTGCCGCCGTCGTTCCGAGGCCTGCCGTCGCTGGTCGAATTAGACCTCAGCAACAACCGCTTCTCCGGCCCCTTCCCGATCCCAGTCCTCTACATCCCCAATTTAGTCTACTTAGACCTCCGATACAACGCCTTCTGCGGCGCGATTCCGCAGGGGCTATTCTACAAGAAGCTTGACGCTATCTTCCTCAACAACAATTTCTTCGACGGCGAGCTGCCGGCGAATCTCGGCAGCTCGCCGGCGTCGGCGATCAACCTCGCGAACAACAGATTCAGCGGCGCGATACCGTTCAGCCTGGGCTACATGGGCGTGAAGGAGATCCTCTTCCTCAACAACCAGCTAACCGGCTGCATACCAGAGGGCGTCGGAATGTGGTCGGATTTGCAGGTTTTGGACGTCAGCTCGAATTCATTAATGGGGCATTTGCCAAATTCGCTGTCCTGCCTCAGCGGCCTCGAGGTTCTGAACATCGCACACAATGAGCTGTCAGGGGAGCTGCCCGATTTGGTTTGCTCGCTGCGGAGTTTGCTGAATTTGACGGTGGCGGCGAATTTTTTTTCCGGTTTCAGCCCCGATTGCAATAGGCTGTTATTTAGGAATGTAGGATTTGATTTCTCGATGAATTGCATTCCCGGGAAGCAGATGCAGCGGCCGCAGCCGGACTGCTCGGCGGTGCCCGGCGGCGGCCTCAGCTGCCTCAGGATTCCGTCGTTGAAGCCGCTTATATGCGGCGGGTTTCAGGAGGCGAAATTCGCCGGAGATTCGATTCCTTGACATGAATATAATATGTTGCTGCATTGTCCTAAATTGGGGAATTGTGATTATGGAGATGAATTTGAAGTCCACGAGGACGATGATGATTTGAACAGTCATTGGGATAAGACAAAGGTAGACTAGATGTATGTATAGTAATATATTTGCTTGTATTAAGACGTGTTTCGGAAATGTATTACCACTTGTTATGGCAATTCTATTACTAGCGTGATCGGATTAGAGGACTCTTATACTTTTAATTATTCACTCTTATTAAACTCAATTAGGAAATTATATATGGAAATAGAGTTTTTGGAGTTTTGTGTTGTGACTGAGCTGTCACACTTTATTTTCGATTTTGATTGGATATTCCATCTTTAACTGGGACTGTACATTCTGATATAATTAGAATCCAATTTGAGTGGCTATTAATTGGGGATATAATAGCGGAACTATATGTGCCCACTTAAACAATGTACGTAAAATTGAACAACTAAATATCACAAGCAATAATTTAAATACTGATTAATTACACAAGGTAATCCCTCAAAAAAGAAAAAAAAAAAAAAAGAAGGTTCGTATAACTATTTACTGATTAATAGAAATATGGGCGTTTATTATTATAGGAGGTCCAGACTGAGGCATGATAAAGAGGAGTAAACTTTTAGATTTTGGAGTATTTTCTGTGTACTGTGGGAAACATTGAAACAAAAACAGTTTCACGTGAATGAGCAGTGTCACTTGTCCTCTGCATTAAATTGAATTAAACTCTTGCCAGTTTATTGGAAACTTCTTGGGGCAATTGTGCATCAGCCGCCCGCCGATACGCATGCCCGCAGTTGCAGAGCACAGAGTCGATGGCTCGCAGGCCGCTCCTTCTCATCATGCATGTGTGTCCCGCAGTCGCCCCTCGCGGCCAATCACAGTGTGAGTGCGTAACACGCGCACCACCTGCGGCTCGCCTTCAATTTCGACATTTTTTTTTAATTTTTCTATTAAACATAAAATTGATTTAAAAAAAAGCCGGCAACGGCTAGTTATTTTAATTTTTTTTAAAAAAATTCCCAACGTCCATATGTGCAACAAATTTTTTTTCTTCTTCTATAAATACCCAATACCACAACACTTCATTTTTCATACCAAATTCATTTACTTCATCTCTTCTTTTTCATTTTCTCTTCTTATTATGTCTAATACTACCAACCATCAGACGATGATCCAATATTTGTTGTCGCAAGGGATCGATCCATCCATTTTTAGATACGATCCAAATGCTTTCGGCGCATCTCAACTGGCGGGTTGTGACTCTCCTTGTCTTGACTTTTCCTCCCCACATCTCGACGCCATCAACTTATCCGACGAGGCGGAGAGGTCCAAGTAAGAAGCTCAAATTGCATACTACGCGGAAGAAACAATTCGTATTTTTGAAGTATACGTTGACGTTAGCGAAGATGCGGTCTACAACAACCAACAGAAGGGGTCGTCGTTCTACGGGAATGTTGTAAATAAGTACAACGAGGTATGCCCTCAAGGTGCACCCGAATGCAACACTCGTATGGCTCACAATTACTATAATAGAGTGAACCTCAAACTCTCCAAATTCTGTGCAATCTACAACTCTATTGGAAGGGAGAGAAAGAACGGCTCAAGTGATTCGAACATGTTGCAGGATGCGATGTCTACATACTTGAACGAGAACAAGAAACCGATCAAGTATGTCAAGTCGTGGGTGAAGGTTCGCTTTTGCGAAAAATGGGCGGGCAGTGGGTCAGACAGACCGAAGCGTACAAAACACACGTCTGACGAGCAATTTAGTACGAGCGGAGATGCCGAACCCGAGCACGTTTCGAGGTAGGAGCCCAGTATGAGCCGCGCCATTGGCCAGAAGGCGGCGAAATGCAAGAGAAAAGGGAAGACGACATCCTCAAGGATATCTGCAGCGATAGAGAATATTAACAACATGAGATCCTTAATTGATAACACCACCCGCACCGCCTTGCTCAAGTTGTTCTTCGAAGCCAACGCTTACGAGAATCACCGCCTTCTTGTTAACAATTTGAAGGAACAATCGAGATTTATTTAATTTTAGTTTTTATTTATGTAATTAAGGATTTTAATTTAAGTAATTTAGGACTTTAATTTATATAATTTTACTGCTTTCAATAATGTAATTTAAGTTTTTTATTAATGCAATTCTCAAATTTCAGATAATAATTTTAGAATTTTAATTATATTATTCAAGTTAATTTTAATTTAATTTATAAAATTAAAAATTATATGAATCATAAAAGAATTAAAAAAAATAAGAGATGAATAGTGTAAGGGAAAATTAAGGCTCACTATCTGATGCATGAGGTAAAATATTAAGAAAAAAATTATTGTGAGACCCATAAATAGTGTAAGAGAAATGTAAAGGCATGTTTGTTGATGCTGATTCTCTTAGGGTTCTGGTAAGAACATTGGTTAGAAATTATGAACCAATTTAATTTATAAATCTTCATTAGACCACCATAATTACCAACCATCTCAAAATCCAACCATCCAACAACTTTAATATTTAACTAATTTCTCTCTTTTCCTTATACCTTATTTTTATCTCAACCCAATCACATATATTTTTTATAATTTATCAAGAAAATGCTTGGCAAAATATACCATCTCTAAAAAACAGAAATTATATATCATATCACGTAAAATTATGAGTTGTTTTGTACCATTTGTGCTTAAAAGACTACAATACCCCTTTAATAGCATACCATATAATTAAAAGAACATTTTATTTTTTTTAATAAAAAAGACAAGGCATCGGTCCTCCCCCAAAAACAGACTCTCCCCCTCTCTCTGAATTGCTGCCACCCACGACAGTTATACCACCCCGTGACTGACATTTTCCGACGAGATGAGTAGAAGCGGCACTGAGAGCGACAGATCACGCGAGGGCGAGACAAATCAGCGTCTTTCGGAGAAGAATTCGTCCACAAACCGCGGCTTTCGATTAGATCTCTAATTTTATACTCAAAATTTAAATTGAAATCCATGTTTAGTTATTCAGTTGAATTTATGGTCGTGGGGTGTTTGAGGTTGAAAAAATGTTGTTGGTGGTCATGGGTGGCGAGTTTATATGCCCATGAATCCATGATGGTGACAGTCACTACCGTGACACTGCCTATCTTATATTTGTTGGGGGCTCCCACGGTGGTACTATCGTGAGTGAGCCACCATGCCCATAATGTTGCCACTCAAGATAGCACCATCGTGGCAGCCCCAAACATGGGTGAGATGACCAGCCTCACGGTGTGACTGTCACCATTGTGAGTAAGCCACCGTGCCCACAGTAGATCCTTACGATCGTGACACCATTGTGGGCAAACCCGAGAATTAGCCAATTTGGATTGATTTTTCGTTTCCGTTTAAAGCACAACTTCATGATCATAATGCTTTATATTGGCTGATATTGCAGCCTCATTGTAGATAGAGGAGACCGACACTTCATCACATCATTCATGGAATGGAACTTTCACAAATCAATTTATATAATCATGGAGTAATTTTTGCCATGATAGACCAGAGGTTACACAAATGATAATATGTATTGGTATCTTAAAAATTTAAATAATATACATCACTTCTAGTGAAATCACAATAAATATTTGAATGTCTTGTTAGACATGATATATATTAAAAATACTTTCACTGTCCATTCATAATATGCAAATTATTGATTAAAAGTGCGAGATATAACATAAATCTTGTCTATTTCTTAAGGCCATAGTGGTTGTGGTCATTGTGAGAATCATCGTGGCTCACTGTCGTGGTTCACAGTGCTAGCCCATGATGGCAGCCACGACGACCTTCAACCATCTCGGCCATTAGAAGAAATTATGATTTTGTGGATTTTGTGTAGACGTGTATAACTTTGGAGGTGTTTTATGAATACTGTAATGACTTAGTAGCATTACTAAATATATAAAACCTTCATAAACCAATTTGTATAATCATAGAATGATTTTCGCCATGACACAAAACTTACGCAAATGATAATATGTACTCGTACCTTGAAAATCTTAATAATACACCCTACTTCTAGTGAAATCACGTATAGCCTTTGAATGACTTGTTAGACATGATATATATTAAAAATACTTTATCAATCCATTTATAATACGTTAATTACTAATTAAAAATGCGAGATAGAACAAAAACCTTGTCTACTTCTTAAGGCCGCGATGGTTGTGGCCATTATGACTCACTGTCATGGCTCACGGTGGGAGCCCACGATGGCACCCATGACGGCCTTCAACTATCGTGGCCTTAAAAACAATTATGATTGTGACTTCTATATAGACGCGTGTAATTTTGGAATTGTTTTATAAATGCAATGTTTTATGTAGCATTACTAAACAAATAAAACTTTCACAAACCAATTTGTATAATCATAGAGTCAGTTTCGCCACGATAGACCCGAACTTATACAAATGATAATATGTACTCGTATTTTGGAAATATCAATAATACACACCACTTTTAGTAAAATTTCTTTGAATGACTTGTTAGACATGATATATATTAAAATTATTTGATCATAGCATATTCATAATACGCTGCCTCGCTATCTCATAATAGCAAAAATAAAATAAAATAATTAGCAAACAAATAAAATAAATATTACTATTTTTCTGTCATACCTACGGAGTAGCACTCATCATGAGCATTACAAACAATTTATGATATGATTTTTTTGCTATGATTTTTTAGAGTTTATGATATGGTTGGTACTATTTAGTTACCATAAGGTGTTGTTGAAATTTCTTATTTACGTGTACATTTAATGACATGAATAATGTTTCTCAAACCAAATTAAATGATGTTGTTTATGAAATTTTAAAGACAAGTCCAAAAACTGAATGCTTAAAATTTGCTTTTTCCAAAACAACCAAACAATTAGCAAACAAACAAAATAAATTAATTAGAAAATAAATAGAACAACTATGGGCCACAGTGGTAAACCTACCATAGGCTTAGGAATACCATCGTGGGCTTAAGAACAATTTGAAAAAAAATCAAATTTCGCGACATCGTAATACTTTGTCATACCTTCTTTACGTGTCAAAAACATGAATGTAGTCCCTCCGACGACTTTAGCCTCTTAACATCAAAGTTGAGTGTTCTCTTTCGGATTTAAAAAATCTATTTTTTTATTTTTATTTTTTGTATTTTCGGTTTTAGCCTTTTCGAGACCTTCAACATCAATAATTTTTATTTTTGATATTTTTGTAAAGAATAAAAAAAAATAATTCAAAAAAAAAGAAGACATATCAACATCAATAATTTTTTCACTCAGTGGATGGGTTACTTAATCTTTTAAAGATAAATGGTATTAGAAATTCATACTTTTATGGAAGAGGCTTATTAACTTGTCTAATTGTGAGAGTTGTTTTTCAACCATTTTCACATTTACCAATAACCATCAAATTATAATATTTTTTTATACTCCGTCACCCCACAAAAAATGTGCAACATTGAGAATATCACGAGTTTTAATAAAATATTAGGCATATATTTTGTTAGTAGATAAAGTATTCCATTAAGGAGAAATAGTGATTTAAGATAGTGGACATGAACAATATTTTATATAAATAATGATTATTATGAGGGTAATATATAAAGAGATGTGTTCAAAAAATAGAAAAATTGTACATTCAATAAGATAATTGTTGCACAATCTTGATGAACGAAGATAGTAATATTTTTTAAATTAAATAAACATTGAATTATTAATTGTAGAAAAATATCTAAATGAAATAATTGTAGAAAGAGTTATTACATCAATCCATAATAAATAGAAAAAGATTTAATAAATGCTTAGTTAGAGAAAAAAAAGAATTTATAGATATGTGAAAATATAAAAAATTTGGTCTATATTTATAGAGAATAAAAAGTATAAATTTGATATATTTTTTAATTTGTGTTATTATATTGTATAAAAGATATGATAATTTTGTTTATATATTTTAATAAATTCTGAATGATCAATCGGATGGAGACAAGTTCCCCACCCCATTGGCTGAACAAAGAGGAGAAAGTGAGACCAATGGTGGTAACCGTGGTATCATATATGAGATGGTCGACCATCTCCATCATGTACGATTTTAATTATTCCTTTTTTCATTAAAAGGCTGACATGGAGATCAACCACTTTCACAAGTAGACGTGATTAATGGTAGTCTTATATTTATATTATATATCTGTCAATTATTATAATTGGTTTTTACGGTCAACAATTATCTAAATACATTGTTGAGTTTGATAGTACATTTACTTGATTACAATTCGAAATAGAAAGGTAGGAAAATATATATTACAAAATATGTTAAATTGAATCAAACAAAAATAATGTAAATAAACTAGTAAACTTGAAAAACAAGTTGAGAACAATCTCATTTCGCAATACGAACTACATCTGAGCTGATGCCTTTTACTTGAAGTATCGTCTTTAAAGATGGATTTCAAACATCGAGTCGTGAATAGCGAGCCATTACTATCATTGTTCAGAGCACTTGCATATATCGAGTTGAACCACGTAAAAAGGATAGGCCCAAAAACCAATCGCCAAGATGTAAGTCCACAAGCTATACACACATTTTGGAACGGTTTCAGTAATTTTCTTTAATATGTATTAGCTTATGAATATATACTCATTTGAATTGAAACTTTGTTTGATAAACTTGCGTATAATAATGTCTTATGAAAGATTACTTCTTTCATCTTTGTGAGCCCAATATAATTTCGAAATAAGCCCCTGCGCAGTCATGTAGATGTGTTGTCCGGTCTGGTTCGGTTATAAAAACCGCTGATCTATTGAACAAGTGGGAACCGGAAAAATCGTCTGATTCTGTCGGAAACCGATGACCGGTTTAACCGATTTTTTGATTTTTTTACAAAAATAATATTATTTTGTATTTGATATGATTGGATCCCTTTACCATTAAGAAGATATGATGTACCTTATCCATTGAACTACAAGAATTTTTATGATATTATAAACTTTAAATATTTTTATATATAACACATAAAAAAGAATTTATCTACACCAGCTACTTATTCGTATTTGATACACAATATCTCATAATTTAAAAACACATGATTATTTTTATCTACTTTTTTATCAACTTCATTAGTTGATACTTTTAACTCTTGAGAAATGGTGGTATGTATTAAAATTATATGAAAAAAATTATTATTAACTTCAAAAATGCATATGAAGCACGGTGTGCTTGACCACAAACAATTCTATCAAAAAATAATAAAGCACTAACTCAGAATTGATAAAATAATTCATGCATTCAAGTAAAATTGTAAAATTAAGAGGTTATGTTATGCATAAAGTAACTAATTATTTTTTTAATTAATATATTTATAATTGCATTTTATCATTTACTTAATTTATTTATATTTTTTCATTCATTAAATCTTAGTATGAATTATAAATATAGATTTTATTATATATATATATATATTTATATACATGTATATGTATATATATATTAATGTATTTGTTGTAAATATATAGTTAATTATATTTTATATTTCATTAAATTTATTTTTTTATAATATATACATAATATATATGTAATATATATTTGCTACAGTATTTCGGTTCAACTAGTGGTTTGACCGATCTGACTGGTTTAACCATGAACCGATAGCTTTGCCTAGGCCTGCAAATTCGGGTTCGGGTAATCGGGTTTTCCCGATATCCACCCGATACCCGTCGGGTATCGGGTATCCGATACCCGAGAAATCGGGTTCGGGTGGGATTTCGGGTATTAATCGTGCTGAAACTTCGGGTATCGGGATACCCGATCGGGTATCGGGTATACCCGATACCCGGTCAAACACCCGGTCAAATTTTTTTTTTTTTTTTTTTAAAATTTCGATATTTTACTGTTTTTAACTTTTTACATTTGCTTGCTACTAGGGCTCCCTCCCTCCCGCCGCCTCCCTCTCTCAGTTCTGCCTCACCTCTTCTTCAGTTCTGCCTCCCTCAGTCCCTCTTCTTCTCTGAGTGATCTCCCCTGAATTTTAGACTCTCCTCACTCCTCAGTCCTCCCCAGCGGACCCAGCCGCAGCCGCAGCCTGCCTCCATCCATCTCGTCTCGGACGGTCTCTCCAGTCTCCACTCTCTGTCTCGGACTCTCGGCACTCTCTGTCTCTGAGTCTGTCCCTCCAGTCCAGGCGCTGTGCCGCCGCGGCGCCGCCCACGCCCAGCCGCCAGCCGCCGCCGCTCTCCCTCTCTCTCGACTCTGCGTCAGCCGCCGACTCGCCGACTGCCACGCCCAGACCCAGGCTCAGACCCACTGCCACTCTGCCAGTCACCGTGACTCCAGCCACGCCCAGGCGCTGTGCCTGTGCCGCCGCCCACGCCCAGACCCAGGCTCAGACCCACTGCCACTCTGCCAGTCACCGTGACTCCAGCCACGCCCAGAGTCCCAGACACTCTCCCTCTCTCTCGATCTCTCCCTCTGAGGCGTTGTTGCCAGCCCCACGCCCGCCATTGTAGAAAGGTGTACAATACCTCAAAATTTTCATATTGTAATTTTTGATGTTTGAAGTCTTTATAGAGGATTGTAATTTCATATTGTAATAAATTTCTGTGTATACTTCAATTTCTGCGTGATGTATAAATTTCTGTATCAATTTCTGGTTGATGGCTGGCTGTTCTTGTGCCTTGTTTTAATGGTACAAATTGCCTACTTTGTCGTTGCATGTTACAACATAACGCAAGTGAACAGACTGTTCTTGTTGATGGCTGGCTGTTCTTGTTTCTTGACAAGCTTCAAGCAAACTGAAGTGAACAGAGCTCTTTATCTGCTTAACTGCTTTCCCCGCTTCTTCTTGGCTTGATGTATAAATTTCTGCGTATACTTCAATTAATGGGTATAGGCTAGCGTTTGGAAGTTATATACTTATATATGCTAAAAGATAACTGAGTCAGTGAGTAGTATATGTGATCACCTTTGTAATTGTAATCATCATAATTATTAATTAGTAATAATGGGGCTATGATGTAACAATTTATGGAGAGCTGCAGGATGTAATTAATTTCTTTGATCAAATTAATATATAAATCAAGTCTCAATTACTGTATAAAGTGGAAATTTATGGAAGAGCAGGCTGCTACCAAATCAAGTCATAATTTAACTTGTTATTAATGGATAATGATTATGATTATTGTGATTAATGGATAATGATTATTGTCTGTGTGTGGTCCTGTGGAGTGTGGACTTTGATGCTGATTGTGGTAGATACATTACTACTAAATCAATGTAAAATGTGAGTATATTTATTACATATTAGTTTATTAAATTTAAATGTATGTTTGACAATTTAGGATGGATTCAACTCAAGGAAACACGCATCAAGATAGCAATAATGTTTTAACTGATCAAGATTTGGAAGATGTGGGAATAGTGAGAGAGATTGAAGAAGAAGAAAACCTAAGAGAGCATGCAACAGAAAATGCTCAATCCCAAAAGAAAAGAAAAATTGATGAACCTCGGGAATCCAGATCTGTACATTGGGGCG
>JAYDZE010125254.1:0-23250 GCA_034509125.1 Monilaria moniliformis
CCGCCACTCGTGATGATTCTGATGAAATTTGATCGTAACCTATGTTTGAATACTTTATATGACTATTGGATTTAGAAACTAGAACAATGTAAAACTTGAGACTTTTCAAACAAATTATGTATCACTTTATGTTTATTAATTAGCAAATTAATTTAGTAATTCATTACTTAGCTCTGTTGCTTTATTTGTTGAAAACAGGTGTCGTGTTTTGACCAGAAAAAGGACACAAAAATAGAAACTGCTGCAGAAAATAATACAGTGAATTACCGACGGACAACGCCGTCGGTAAAAGAACACAAGAACATCGACGGACGGCGTCCGTCGCTAATTGTCGTTCCCGTTACGCTCGTCGTCTTTGGCGTCAGGGATTCTGCGACGGGCGATTTCTGTCGGTAGTCCGTCGGTAATTATCTCCGACAGATGATTCCGTCGGTAATTTTTTTTACCGACACGCCTATTCCTGACGTGCTCTTTCCGTCGGTAAACACGTTTACCGATGGAATTTAGAAAATTACCAACGGAAATGTCCGTCGGTAAAACGCGTGTTTTTTGTAATGAATGTTGAATGTTTCAAAATGTACTAGTTTTATCATTTATGTTATTTTTTTACATGTTATGTAATTATTTATGGTACAACTCGAACCCCCAAATTAAAAATTCTGTATACGCCACTTGTGACAGTCAGGGTGTTTATAAGCAATGAATTGGTGGGGGCGCCTTTTTGCTTTTTTCAAGAATCATTAATTGAAGATTATTGATTTTGCACACCACTGGAAAGTGGAAAGGTGACAGGCAGTGGCGTATTTACCTAGGCACAAAAAAATAGTATTATTATTATTATTATATTATTATTATTATTATTATAATTATATAAGAATATTATTAATTTAGTATTATACTCTATCTATTATACCTAAACCTAAAATTCTTAATTCTAAGCCCTAATTTTCTTACTAGTTTTCTTATCAATCAATTTGCAGAAATGAAAACTCGTCGAAAAATAAATTAGATAATATGTAATTTTATTTTGTATTTTGAAATGTATAACTTTAACTATAACAATGTTTCAAAATATACTAGTTTTATTATTTTTGTTAATTTTTTACATATTATGTAAATATTTATGATACAACTTGTACCCCTAAATTAAAAATTCTGGATACGCCACTAGTGACCGGGTGTTTATGAGCAATGAATTGGTGGGGGCGCCTTCTTGTTTTTTTCAAGAATCATTAATTGAAGGAAAGTGGAAAGGTGACAGGGTAAAGGTGAGAGGGTGTTTACGCATTATTGATTTTGCACAAAGGTGACAGGTGCATAGACCATCCCCTACTACTACTACATGCATGCCTCGTTTAATTTTGCATCGGATAAAGCATTTGATTTAAACGAGTTTTCAAATTTTATTTATTCAAGCCTCTTCAGAACTTGGTAAATATTTAATTTATTTGAAAAATAATACTGCACAATATATTTCCTATTGATCATTCAAAACAAGAAGTTTGCTAAATTCGAAGGACATTGAGCAAGGGTATGCACATTTTATTATAAATATGAAGAAACTAACCTATAACTTTATTAACCATCATGATAAATGCATATATAATTAATTATCAAATTTCAAAAGGTATTAAATAAAGATAAAATTAGAAGAATTTCAATTATACTTTCAATTTTAAAAAAGGAACACTATTAGGAAACGAGAAAACCAATTAAATAGAACACATAATTTAAAATAGAAGGAGTATAAATTTTGAGATAGATAAAAAGAATTAGAGAATTACATAAATATTACATTTGTTAAAAATAGAAAATCAAGCATGAAATGTCTTTTTTAAATATCTATAGAGTGGTCAAAATGGTTTAATTTTCTGATATTTATCCACAGTAAAAACCCCAAAGTGAGCAGACCAACATTCCGTCAATTAATACTGCATAGTTAAACAGTCGACTTTTTACAGCAAACAAATCAATTAATGCCCCCAAAATATTCAATTTATGTCACGAATAAGTAACTTAATTAGATACTTCCGCCTCTATAAATAGCCTCTCACTACACATTGGCGTCATCAGCCACGAGACCATTATTATCGAAAACAAAGGATTCTATAGTCGTAGACATGGCATTCCAATCTGGCAGTGGAAATAGCTCATCATCGAAGCAGAAGGAGGAGGAGAAGGAAGGCGGAGAGTCGTCCACTCTGACCGCGGTAGGGGCGGCTGTTGGTGTCGCCGCCGTGGCGTGGTGGGGCCTCTCCAGCTTGTTTGGTGGTTCTGGCGAAAAGAGCGAAAAGATGATGAAAGCTCCCGGAAAGGATTATTCCATTCCGAGGAAGGATTTTGAGAGCAGCCCTGCTGAATGGTTCCGTAACCATCGCTCCAAATAATTTAACTAATTGATTATGATGTTTAATTTTCAGCTTAAATATTTCTCTGTCATTTGTACTGTCGATTATCATTCTCAATATCCCTAATTTTCAGCTTATGTATTTGTCGGCAATTATCAGTCTCATGTATCTTCCCCAATCTGTTTGTTATATATAATTGGGTGGATTGAATTACTCTTTCTTCGTTTTCGCATTCAAACATTAGTTTCATTTTTGCATTTAGTTCCCTGTCAAATTCTTTGTAGAATTACCATTATTTATTATAACTAAATCTATTTTTTGCACATAATTTTATTTAATATTAACTCAGTGCGAGTTTTTAGCTAATTGTTGATTCGTCAATACTAGTTAAATGTTCTAACGCATTTAAATTGGCATAAAACAGCTTAATTTTTATTTTTTTCTAAAATGAACAAGTCCATGTACGCACGAGAAACACTCCATCGAATAGTATTTTGTTTTTTGAAACAAATTATAGTTAAAAAAAAAAAAAAACAGGGATTCTTGGCACACCACAAACTACAACATCAATCTAAATTGAACTAAATCAAAAACTTCATCCATGATGAACCTGTACAGATGGGATGAAGCAAGCATCTTTAGAGTATATTGTTTTTCAAACAACAGGAAAAACATGGCCGGGCTCACAAAAAGTTCAAGAAAAATGTGACGAGCTGGATTTGCTTTTACTGGTATGTTGGCTTCACTTTGTTGATTGTTGCACATGGGCATGGGCTGTTGGTTGATTAGATTTGGTTGGTGGTTGGTGTTTCTGCCGTGGTCTTGGTTTGTTGTTTGCTGCTCCTTCGTTCTCTACTGTTGTCCTTTTTTGGCTTTTTGGTTTCGCTTGAGCGCTCTAGGTTAGGGTCGGTGGCTTGTTTATTTTCCCTCTTTCCCTGCTTGTTGAGCTATTAGCTCAACATCTGATATGGTTTGAGCATTTTGCTTATTACCAAAAAAACAGACGAGGAAAATTACCAGAAGAGAGAGAGTTGTCATCTTCATCGCCTTCTCTTCTTATGTTTCCCCAACTGGCCAGACTTAAATGCATGCTCCTGTTCTTGGAGGAAAGCTCTATATTTCCCATACATCTCAGTTTTTTCTTCCTGCATTCGCACCTTATCCCGTTCCTTCACCTCAAACAAGAAGTGGTTATCTTTCCTTAGTTCACGCACAGCGCCTCTCGCTTCCTGCTGCAATTGTTTCTTCAACTTCTTCCTCTCCACTCGCTCACGATCTGGATCATAATCTCTTCCCTTCACAAAGCTGCCACATTTCCACAATGTCATCATCAATTATGTCTCTACCACTTAAAAAACATAATCTACTTGTAATGGGAAAATGACTTACTTGTCCTCAAACTTTGGAATTGCTGTTTTGATAACCTTCTGCTTTCGGATTCTCAGAGGCTGTCTCAGCGACTGGAACTTCTCAGATTTGGTCTCGATAAGCTGTGCCACATCTTTGATTTCAACCTTCAATGCATCAGGTATCAGATCTTCTTCTGCCAGTCCGTGTAATATTTTTGCCATTGGCAAAAATATCTCCGGGAATGACTTGAATCCCTCATAAATGTCCACAAATCCTTTAAGGTTCCTAATAATTGCACAAAGTATGCTCGCCCTGCACATATATACATACGAAAATTGTGATCTGTGATAATTAGGCAAAATTCTTGATTTGGCTAAATGTAGAAAAAAGGTTCCCGAAATGGGTACTGTTGTGACGGAATCGGGCAATTAAGTAATCGAGACAAACAGAAACGTAGAGTGACACAGATTTACGTGGTTCACCAACGTTGTGTTGGCTACGTCCACGGGCAAGAATGGAGAACAAATTGTATTATGACATCGATTACAGAATTTGTGCCATACTTCTATATATTTATAGGCACATAAAACGGACTGGGCCCAATATGACAATTAGGGCCCAAAACAGATTCAAGGCATACTAACAGGGTTAATCATCATTCTGGATAGTTTATGATTTGAGCTGAAACTTTGATAGATAGAAAGAGACAGCTTAGTTAATTGATCTTGATCAATGCTCGGAAATCTTTTATTTTACTATTTCTGAAGGGGCTATTTTCTTGGGTTGATTGTTAATTGTGTGGATATTAAACCCAAAAGGCTTATCCTCTCTCTCTCGCTCTCTCTCTCGTCAGTTGCAACTCCAACTTACATAGCGGTCAATTAGAAAGATAGTACGGTAAAGAAGATTGTTGAGTAGGGGGAGATGGCGAGCTTCAGGCCGCCCTTCTCTCTGCAAACCAGACCTGTCGCCAAATTCCTCTTGCCATTTCCCCCTTCAAGATTCGACTCTCCCTTCACCTCTCGTAATCTCTCTCTCTCTCTCTCTCTGTTCGTGTATATTTGTTCTTGGAGCGTGTGGGTGCGTTTTACTGTTTATTGTTTTGACCCAAGATGGAATTTTGTTGGATTTACTGTCATTTCTCTTATCTGGGAAAGTTACCGAGTTTCTTGTATTTGGTGGAGTTTCTATAAAAATGAGGTTTTTATATTACATTGAAATTTGGAGCCATAAAGATTCAAATTTTATTCAGCATTGTTCATTTCAATTTTCCCCATTCATTGTTTAGTTTTAGGATTTCCCTTTCTAATGTAAGCTGAAATCAGCCTTTCATATGTTTAGACCTTGTTTATTCTATCAATTTAATAAATTAATCCAGTTTATGGAAGCATTGCTCTTTGGACTTAAGATGTTATGCAAAATGGTTAAAGTGATATTGTTTACTGTTTAGAACTTAGAAATTGAATTAGATGTTGTGCTTCTATGTTTTTGAGTTGTATTCTTTCGTTTCCTTGTGTTACATTGTAACTAGAAATGATTCAATTCAGGTAGAGACTATAGAGGCTTCACTTTCACGTTACAATCTCTAGCATTAGTTGATCCTTGTTCATCGAGCTATAGGAGTTCTGATGTGAAAAGGCGCCAGCTCTTCGTTGCTAGTGGTAAAAATCTATCTACATTTACTGAGGAATGCTTCTTTTGAAAGACTACATAAAATGCATATTGTTTCCCTTTTGTTTCAGCTTCAGCTCAGCCCTTGACTGAGGAGCTCGTGGAAGACAAACCGTTGAATCTTTCCACGAGTGGTGATTCCATCCGCAGGAGATTTCTTGAATTCTATGCTGTGAGAGGTCACAAAGTTCTCCCGAGTGCTTCTCTAGTTCCGGAGGATCCAACAGTTTTATTAACAATTGCTGGAATGCTTCAGTTCAAGCCTATTTTCCTCGGGAAGGTTCTATACACGCTTCCTCAACTTTTCTGTTTGGTCCATGAGTATGCATGAGTCGAGGCAGAAGTAGTTATAGTATATGACAAGAAAATCCTTAAAATCTGAGGTTTTGGTGGTTGTGTAATAACTGTGTGATTGCTTGCATATGAGTATGTATGTCTGCACGTTTGCAAGTATGTATATGTTTATCTATCGTTGTTTCTTTCTCATTCCCTTTTTGGCTGGTAGAACTCATGCTCAAGTTAAGAAACCATTCGCCTTCTAGCAAGCTTACAAAAGCCTGTGTTTGTTTATGCTGATTTTAGATTGAATATACGAAAGAGCCTGTGTTTGTTTACTACCATTCGATGTTTTACGAGTCGACTATTGATAGCTCTCTTGAAGTGCCAGTTTCGTTTTGGAAGTGACTCGTAACTTGAAAACCTTTTCAGGTGCCTAGAGAAGTACCATGTGCTGCAACTTCTCAGAGATGCATACGAACAAATGATATCGAGAATGTAGGTCGAACCTCTCGACATCAGACATTCTTTGAAATGCTTGGGAATTTTAGTTTTGGAGATTACTTCAAACAAGAGGCTATAAAATGGGCCTGGGAGCTATCAACAGTGGAGTATGTATCATGTGATTATTGATCAAAGCTTTCTACTCATATATATGTAGAGTAATTTCGGTTGCACCTTAGCCTACATATGTGTTTCATCATAATCATGTAGAAATGGTGCATGACTTGAACTTAGAGATCTTCGTTCATTTTACCTTTAAAGATCTTCTTCATAATATCGGACTCCTCTTGTCTTTAATCCCTTTGTGACAGATGAATTGTCTTCTTTAAACTCTGTTCATGATCAGAAGATTCAATTTTAATCTTGTGCGATATTTATTGCATATAGGTTTGAACTACCAGCTGAAAATTTATGGATCAGTGTGTATGAAGATGACGACGAAACTTTTGCAATATGGCATGATAAGGTTAGTAGAATCTGCTCTGTTGCTTACTGGTCCATCTATTTGTGAATTATTAAGAGACATATCGACTTATGGGAATGTTACATTTTGGATGTTATTTTTCTGATTATGTTTCATTCTCATAGATGGGTGTTCCAGCAAACCGTATAAAGAAACTTGGCGAAGAGGACAACTTCTGGACAAGTGGAGCAACTGGTCCCTGCGGTCCGTGCTCTGAAATTTATTACGACTTCCATCCTGAGAGAGGGCATTCGGATGTTGTAAGGATCTATCTTGCTTAGGAAAGAAAATTTCATTTAAGGGCTTTTTCGCCATGTAATAATATATAACCTCTTGTTACAGGATCTTGGAGATGATTCAAGATTCATAGAGTTCTACAACCTCGTCTTTATGCAATACAATAGAAAGGAAGACGGATCACTTGAGCCCTTAAAACAGAAGAACATTGATACTGGGCTCGGGTTAGAGCGTATGGCTCGCATTCTTCAAGGGGCAAGTCTGCTGAACCAAGAGAGCAACGACTAGTTCGAGTACTATATGTCGTGTTTCACATGCTTAAGCTCTAGTTTTCTCTCTTGCAGGTTCCAAACAATTACGAAACTGATTTAATTTTTCCTATTATCAAGAAGGCCTCGGATTTGGCAAATGTGTCGTATACACTTGCAGATGAGTCTACAAAAACAAACCTTAAAGTACGCCATTGGTAGAGTTGTTATTTGTTGATCTTTCTTATCTATAAAGTGATTGAACTGTTTTTCTTTCCCGTTCCAGATAATCGGAGACCACATGCGTGCAATAGTTTATCTTATATCAGACGGTGTTTTCCCATCAAATATTGGAAGAGGCTACGTGGTTCGCCGTCTGATCAGGAGGGCAGTAAGAACGGGGAGGCTATTAGGCATAAAGGGAGATGGAATGGGAAGCCTTGAAGGCACGTTTTTGCCACTTTTAGCCGAAGAAGTCATCAAAATAAGTGCCAACATTGATCCAGACATCAAGACACGAACTCCCCGTATCCTTGAGGAATTGAAGAGGGAGGAGCTTCGTTTTGTTCAGACACTCGAGAGAGGAGAGAGGCTTCTAGAAGAAATCTTAACTGATGCATTATCAACTGGACAGAGAAACGGGACTGTGCCATGTATATCTGGCAAGGACGCGTTTCTTCTCTACGATACATATGGCTTTCCAGTTGAGATAACAAGAGAAGTTGCTGATGAACGCGGTGTTGGTATAGATATGGATGGTTTTGATGTGGAAATGGAAAATCAGAGACGTCAGTCACAGGCTGCACACAACACGGTGAAACTCTCTGTTGAAGATGGAGCGGAGTTGACAGAAAAAATTCCAGACACCGAGTTTCTTGGCTACGACACACTTTTTTCTAGAGCAGTGGTTGAAGGTCTTTTAGTAAATGGTAAGCCGGTAGGGGAGGTTTCTGAGGGAAATGAAGTCGAAGTGTTGCTAGATAGGACCCCATTCTATGCTGAATCGGGCGGGCAAATCGGGGATCACGGACTTCTATATGTTACCGGTGCTCAAGAGAATAAGGAAGCTGTTGTGGAGATACAAGACGTGCAGAAGTCGCTTGGTAACATATTCCTCCACAAAGGAACTGTCATAAAAGGCCTAATCAACGTAGGTGGAGAAGTTGAAGCTGAAGTTGATGCAAACTTGAGGCAACGAGCAAAGGTGCGAGTTTTTTCAATTGTGTTGTCACGTGTGATTTTGAAACTGCTTAATTGACTGTATTTGCTTCTCTTTCAGGTCCATCACACAGCCACACATCTGCTCCAATCTGCTCTCAAGAAAGTAGTAGGCGAGGAGACCTCTCAAGCCGGTTCTCTAGTGGCGTTTGATCGCCTTAGATTTGATTTCAATTTCAATAGACCTCTTCGCGAGAATGAGCTTGCAGAGATCGAGTGGCTGATCAATCAATGGATTGGAGAGGCAACACTCCTTGAAACGAGAGTGATGGCGTTGGCTGATGCTAAGAAGGCTGGAGCTATCGCGATGTTTGGTGAAAAATACGGAGAAGAGGTTCGTTCTTGTCTAGCTACCATAAACTTAATCATGCATTATTTTGTTCGATAATTTACATTTTGCAACACGAAAACACCATTAGGTACGTGTTGTGGAGGTTCCCGGTGTGTCCATGGAGCTATGTGGTGGCACACATGTGACAAACACTTCAGAAATACGTGGTTTCAAGATAATATCCGAGCAAGGGGTAGCATCGGGGGTCAGACGCATTGAAGCCGTGGCTGGCGATGCTTTTATAGAGTATGTCATCACCAGAGATAACTACTTGAAGCAGCTCTGCTCTACTCTCAAAGTATGCTATTTCTCTGCTTTTTGTTTTTTTTGGTAATTGCAACATTAAATTTGAAGATTGCGTCACGCTAAACTCAAACCTGAGACCTGTGGCCTCAGGTATTAAACCACTCTACCGCTAGGCCAACACACACTAACACACTTTCTCTACTCGTTATGCTCATATTTTGCCATTTATGGCACTTTGAAAAGGACTATATCGCGTTTTTGTGTAAGGTAAATGCTGAAGATGTTACAACTAGAGTAAACAACCTTCTCAAGGATCTACGCGAAGCAAGGAATGAGGTATCGTCTGCTCGTGCAAAAGCAGCAGTCTACAAAGCATCGAGCATCATCAGCAGCGCGTTCATAGTAGGATCCTCGCCTAAGATAGCGTAAGAAATGTGTTCTCTACTCAGAAAAAATTAGGTTTGGTCTTTGTCTTTATTTTTGAACTTGTCTACCATGCAGAGTGCTGGTGTCGAGCATGGAGGATATTGATGCCGATGCACTGAAAAGCGCGGCCGAGTATCTCGTGAGCAATCTGCAAGATCCAGCCGCGGTGATCTTGGGATCATGTCCGGACGAAAAGAGAGTGAGTTTGGTAGCTGCATTTTCTCCCGGAGTGGTTAAACTCGGCTTGCAAGCAGGGAAGTTTGTGGGGTCGATCGCAAAGGTGTGTGGCGGGAGAGGAGGCGGCCGCCCTAATTTCGCTCAGGCGGGCGGGAGTGAGCCGGAGAATTTGCCGATGGCGCTTGAGAAAGCGCGGGACGAGCTGGTCGCCGCGCTTTCTGAAGCAACAAGAAGTGTGTAGAAGGAATCACATGCTTTCCTGTAATATATGGATTTGGCCCATTTGGGCAAAAGCAGATTTACATAGAAATTAGCAAAAAATATGGAAACTAGTGTCAACTCCAACTCCTCTTCATAAATGCGCCCACACACACCACAAACGGCAAAAAAGTCTCCTGTTTTTGACTGGGAAAGTCGGTGCGTCGACATTCACTTTCACACCGTCCACTTCGTATATTGCATAACAATTCTATGATATTCTTAATTTTCGAATTACTGCTCTTAATTTTTCGTGGAGAATGTAAAGTATTTATAAAGTAAATAGTAGAATTTAATATATAAAATTTGATTAAATTTGAATAATATACACACTATTTAGAGATTATTTATAAAATAGAACGCTTATTTAGAGATTAAGATGAAATTCGACTAGTGATTTTTCAATGATGACCTTAGTGTTTTTTTTTTTTCTTCCTTTTTTTAATAATGATTTGGGAGCCGCGTTTACGCAATTTCCTGTCTCTTTCTTTCTGCATCAGCATTTCCCAATATATATCCAATATACCAGCTATTTTTTACCTTTTCTGACACCTGTATTCCACCCTTCTCTCTCTCTCTCTATATATATATATATATATGTGCATTTCCATCACACAATTCCATTCCCAACTAGTAAAAAACAACACACCAACTACACACAGTCACACAGTAGAAAAGCATGGCCGCATTTGGTTTTCTTTCGTTATTAACTCTGCTTCTCACTTCATCCGCAGCTGCCTGCGATCGCTGCGTGCGCCAATCAAAAGTCGCTTTCTTCTCCAAAGCTCAAACTCTTCAATGTAAGAATACATCAATCATCATTCGTTTTATTCATTTTTTTAATACTTATTTTGCATTTATAGTATTTAATAATTATTAATAATCTGGCAAAAATTGCAGCTGGAGCTTGCGGCTATGGCTCTCTCGCAATCGGATTCAACGACGGCCGCATCGCAGCTGCAGCTCCGTCAATTTACAAAGACGGAGCTGGTTGCGGCGCTTGTTTTCAAGTACGGTTATTTTTTTAAAATGCACGTGTAATCTTTGCTAGTATATATATAAAAGTATTATCAAATCATATTTGTTGGCGATTGCAGATGCGATGCGACAATGACGAAATTTGTAGTAAAGAGGGGGCGACGGTAATCGTGACGGACCGGAATCACGACAACACGACGGACTTCGTGGTGAGCAGCCGAGCTTTCGCGGCGATGGCGAAGAAGGGAATGGGACCGGATGTTGTCAAACTCGGCATCGCTAATGTGGAATACCGGAGGTGAGAACGTTACTCGTATATGTACGTGTGCTGGCCTAATAATAATATTGTACGTGATTAATGCCAGAGGCTATGTATTAAAAAAGATAGGCTAATTAATACTAGAATGGTACAAGTTTTAGTCGATAGTGAATTGAGATCCCTCAAGAAAATTAGTGAATTGAGTATTTAATTATGAGATTTGGAGATAGGAGTATTAGATTATTTAAAATTGTTGCATAATGATTTTGTTAAAAGGATAAAGTGTGGGTAGTGGCGTTGTTGCGCACTTGCACCCACCACAAGCAATACGAATTAGCTGTATAGGGTCTGGCCCAATAATGAACTTCATTTTATGGACCATTTGTAGTGGGGTCCCATCTATTTTATCAACATAATTTATATGTAAAAGTAGGTGAATAGTGAATGCAGTTCAGAGTTGTCGTCCGGTCTTTTTAGTATTCAACGGTCACATACATTATTATATACTGTTCCATTCATGCTAATCATTTATTACAATTGATTTGATTTGCAAATATAATCTGATTTCTGACGAAAATAACATAAAATAAAATCAGGGTGCCATGTGATTACAAGAACAAGAATGTGGCAGTCCGGGTGGAAGAATCGAGCCAGAAGCCACACTATCTGGCAATCAAACTACTATATCAAGGAGGCCAAACCGAAATCGTAGCTGTCGATGTGGCTAAGGTTTGTTAATTTTACCAACACCTTTCAAGAATCGAACCTATATTTGAAATCCTCAGCTGTTAAAAAGTCAATATTAACTGTATATAGTGATAGAGTTTTGTACAAATCATCTGCTTAATCAATCAAAATCCATCAAACATTCGATATTCACAACTAAAAAGTCTATCATTAACAAATATGTCATTGTATAATTTTGAGTCCGAATAAGAGTACTTGTAATGCTGTCAAATTTAGCCCAAACTAGGATGGGTGCCTGATTGCGGATTGGATTGGTTCGACCAAACTTGGGAAAATACACTATACTTAATTTCCGGCTCGGCTCGGTCGATAAAAATTAGGGCAAGTGGGCTCGGGTGAGGCTAAATCAGTGACTTGACCCGTTAAAGGAATTGACGCAATTTTGTCGTGTTTTTTTGTAGGTGGGGTCAGCAAATTGGAATTTCATGAGCAGGAATTATGGGGCAGTTTGGGACACGAGTAGGGTTCCAGAAGGGGCATTGCAGCTGCGGTTTGTGGTGACAGCCGGGTACGATGGTAAATGGTATTGGGCTAAAAGCGTGCTTCCAGCTGGTTGGATCAACGGTGCGATTTATGATTCCGGAATTCAGATTACTGATATCGCGCAAGAGGGTTGTGCGATTTGTGATGATGGCAGCTGGAAACATTAAACACAGGGAAAAATAGTTATTATCTGATTTAGTAAAAATAGAAAGTATAAATAATTAAATATAATAATTTATGAGTATTAGGAGTTGGGATAGAGAAATGTATACCGAGTTTTTTATTTATCTTTTCCTCCTTATTTTCGTGTTTTTTGGATACAGTGTATGGTAAGACGTTATTGAATTGGATAAAACTTTTTTTTCCTTCTTTTTAATTGCTTTTTATATATATAAATTATAATGTTTATGGTTTAATTGGTGAAGTGACGATTGTTGATTGAAATGCCACGAGTTATCACTGTCCCTTTTTAAATACGATATTACTGAAATATTTCGATAAAACATATAAATAGGAGTTATAAAATATGATGGCCGTTGGGCCAAACCACTAACTATTTAGCCCATAGTAGATGGGCTTTGAGCAAAGTTCTAGCCTGATTTGCTTTTGAACAATCTATTTTATGTTTCATTAATCATTATGTTGGTGGAATTTAGGATTCAAATTGCACTATTCTAACCCCATAAAAAAGTGAAATAATAGTGGATCAAAAAATAATTACAGTCGTAGTTAGATAAAGAAAAATGACAAGTACTAAAGGTTGATCTGAATTTTATTTTCAATACATTTTATAAACCTTGCAATAATGAAAATTGTTTTCATTTTTTTTACAAAATAAAATAAGCACGTCCAAATTTTTTTAATGATGAAAATATAATGCTATTGTTCCACACCTCGACTGGAAATCTGATGTGTATTAATTACATATCACTTGAAGTGTGTATTTTCAAAAAGAAAAAAAAAAGAAAAAAGAAAAAAAAAAAGACTCATCCTCGCATATAATTAGAAAAGAAAAAACAGAAAAGAAATTTCAGATGGAAAGCTAATAAATGAACATCAATGAGTCGAAAAATTAATGAAAAGGCATGGCCTATAATCACCTAACACCCAATGGGTGTAGCATCAGCAAATTTGAGGACGTATGAGCTTTCAGAGTAATAAAATATACTTTTTTTACAACTTTGGAAAATGAAATTATTAAGGCAGGAGTTAATTCGAGGACAGGAGGAGTTACATGGCGGAAGAGCGCGGCCGCCGCCTCTACAAAAACATAAAAGCGCGCCACCCTATGATTTGCCCCACCGCCACCACCCTCTCTCTCTCTCGATCCAAACCCGCTGTGCATGTGTGTGTTTTTAATTGATTATTTCTTCCTTGCAACAAATACTTATCAACTAGTCTCATTCTGCAGTTGCAATGATTGTTGTGTACTTGTAACAATTATATTTGGATTTGGCCTCTAATTATTTTCCTTATTTTTTTTCTTTTATTTACGACATTATCCCAAGAATCATGGTGTAGGGATATTCTATGCAAAATAAATAACTTTTTTTTCGCCTCATCACATAATAATAGAATACATAAATATAAAATATCATTTTAACACTTGGAGTTTGAAAGAAAAGTGGAGGTGCAGAACAAATTCGGGAGCCTAAGGCAAATTATGTAAATGAGATTTCCTATTTATTTATTTTTCTAAGGCTAAAGTTCACTTTTTAGGCAAATTATTATATATGATAATAGTTATTTTCAAATAGTCGAGCATATTTCGAATGCAGCCTATATATATAAATGAATGAAACATCGTAATATTCTATATTGGGAGAATTTTGAAGTGAAAACGTGACTTGTATATATATATATTATGGAATATGAGCAGAAATAATTGAGGAGTGACAGACGAGGTTGATTGATTCTTAAGGTTAAGGTTGAGAGAGGGGGGCCTATATTTGCATGCACACGTTGAATTACAAACTTTATCATCATACAAACAAAAGTTAAGGCCATTGCGTAACGAACTAATATAATTTAATAGGACTATAATTAGATGAGGTTCTTCTAAATGATTGCCATATACCCATTAATTAAATATCAAAGTCTTTTATTACCAACTCAAATTCAAAAGGAATAATATTATCAGTGGCGGATCTAGAATGCAATTTTTAAGAGAGCATATATATCGTTTATATTATCAGTGACGGATCTCAAAACGCTATTGTTTAACGTCTTCTTCTTAAAAAAATGCAGCTCAAGGGAGCGATCATGTCGTTTCCGGCTGACTTAAGGAAAAATTAGACCTCCTAATCAGCAACTAAATATCATGCTAGTGTAAAACATGAAGACAAGTAAAACTAAGTTAGCTGCAATGGAAATGAAGAGAGGCGAGGGGTGCAGAAGCTTTAAACATTCCAAATGGGAAAGGTCAAGTGCAGTCAGATGCAAAATACTGTGTAAACAGTGAAGAAATTTGTGAAAAGTCATATGACATATGCTGTGTTTTCCTCATTTATTATTGTCAAACAATTGCTGCTATATTTTCATCATAACATATCTATAACCTATATAACGTAGACCTACCCTTGACTCATCCCAAAATTTAGATTATTTTTTAATTTTGTTTTATAAATATTAGCCTTTTGAAAACTAATTTGGAGTAATATTATAGTAATTAATTTAATTTTGGATAATCAATTCCGAGAAGAGGAGGAAAGCGTTGAGAGCACACACGTGTGCGTGACACATCCATTCGAAAATACAGTAAATTAAATGAATCAAATGATTGCATTTGCAGATTGCATTAAATAAATAGGAAGAGAAGTAGAAGTAGAAGTAGGAGTAGGGAATAGACAGGCTTAATTTTAGGACAACTTGTGTGTTATCTCATAATTTTTTGATTTGATTTTACATCCCACCGCGTCCTTTCACCTCTCTTCTCTTAATTTCTTTTCTTATTTATTTTTATGAAATAAACAAATATCAAAAATAGCGTTTTAAAAAAAATAATGTCCCTTAAAATTTATATTTTCCCTTTAGGTCTACTTATTATTTTTTCTTGAAATGAAATGTTTTGTGTTTCACATGAATTTGTATGGATTTTAGTAGAAAAATAATACTCCCACTTTTATAATAATTTTATAATGGAATGAGTTGATTGAATGTGAGTTTCACTTATTCAAAATAATAAAAAAAGATCGAGACTTTTATCGAAGAACATCAAAAATGACAAAATAAAACTTCTATTCAAAGAAAAATAGAGTATTACGTTTTCCAACCCTAGCAAAATATAGTCTCATTTCCCTTTCACGAAATTAGATGTATTTGAAAAGGTAAAGTGATACTATGATACACCGTTTTTTTATATTATACCTATAATAATTGAAAAAAAACAAATATGAATATAGATGAAGAAAAATTAATTCCCAAATTATTTAGACGAGACAAAACGTGAACCGTGCATGTGCAATTCGACTAACAATTTTGGTTCTCATGAAAACTTTTGCAATAAATATTTTCTATTACTAATATCTATCATGCAAATAATAAATATCTTTCACAATGTCACACCTATAAAATCTTTGAATTAGATGTATTTTTATTATATAGAGATTCGGAAAAAGAAAGTTAGAGTGTATTATTTAATGAAATATATTGCATTTAAATAATTTATCCTATCCTTATGTTTTTATGGTTTTATTCTTCAAATAAATAAATTTCAATGGCTCACATACGATCTTCAGTTATGGTGGACATAGATATTTAAGTCTATTATTTTATATATATTTTTCAATTTTGAAGAGTGGAAAAGTAATGAAATTAGTGAAAATATAACAATATTTGCATTTTTCATATTGAGATACGAACATTTAATAATTAATTTGTAGCATGTACCATAATGTCACAAAATAAAATAAGGTAATAACCGAAATCGTCAACGCCACGTGTACGCTGGGGGTTTGAAAGCGCAATCCCCAAGCAGTAAAGATAGAGCAGCCATTGTTTATCTTCTTTTTGTCTGCATTTATTATTGATTTCGTTTTTAGAAAAACAGCAAAAATACAGAGCAAAATTATTCTCTATATATAAACACCCCCATCTTTCTGCAGCTGTGTCTTCGACCTAAACCACTCACCACGCTAAACTTTTCTCAGAGAGGAAACAATGGAGCAAGAAAAGAATGTGAAATCAAGATTCAAAAGTGTGTGTGTTTTTTGTGGGAGTAGCTCTGGGAAAAGGGATTGTTACAGAGAAGCAGCGGTTGAGTTAGGGCAGGAGCTGGTATTTGTTAATATACACTAAACTTTCTCGACATTTTGTATATAAATAAATATTTCGTATTTTTCAAGATGGAAAAAATGTTATCTTTTTTGTTTTAGTCTGTAGACGTGTTTTTCTGCGTTTTCTGTGTGTTTACTACGTGGGTTTTCGTTTGTTTGCATGAAGGTGGCGAAAAGGTTGGATCTTGTGTATGGCGGAGGCGGCATTGGGCTGATGGGGCTGGTGGCGCGTGCCGTTCATGGCGGCGGCGGAGGTGTTCTTGGGTGAGCTTTTTTTTTTTTTTTTTTTTAATATTGATTTTAGTTTTGGCGAATGTCTTTAATGTTTGGATTGCATTTGTTTTGTTTTAACTTGAACTTGCTTGTTTGAATCAAATAGGATCATACCGAGACCTTTGATCGGCAAAGAGGTAGTTTATTTCATCTCTCTCTCTCTATCACACACACGCACAATGTTGTGGCATTAGCCATTAGGGCATTTTAAAGAGAGGATTTTTAACCCTCTCAATAAAAAAGATAGAATTTTTAAGAAATGGTGATGTGCAGAAAACTGGGGAGACTGTGGGGGAGTTGACGGTGGTGGCTGATATGCACCAGAGGAAGGCCGAGATGGCGCGCCATGCTGATTGCTTTATTGCTCTGCCAGGTCCCCTCTCTCTCTCTCTCTCTCTCTCTCTCTCTCTCTCTCTCTCTCTCTCTCTCTCTCTCTCTCTCTCTCTATATAATTCATTAATTTCTTTAAAGGGCATCCGTCTGTTGTTTCAAAAAATGTTTCATTTTAGGTGGTTATGGAACATTGGAAGAGCTCTTGGAGGTCATCACATGGGCTCAACTAGGCATCCATCACAAACCTGTAAAAAAATTAACCATTTTTCTTTTGTGTTTTTATATATGTAAAAACATAAAGTTGATGATAGGATTATATAATTAGGTGGGATTATTGAATGTTGATGGATACTACAACTATCTGTTAACATTCATAGACAAAGCAGTGGATGATGGGTTCATAAAGCCATCACAGCGCCACATATTTGTCTCAGCACCAAATGCAAAAGAGCTGGTTCAGAAACTGGAGGTTAGGCCTCATTTTCATGACAAAATCAAGAATCATATAATAAATTGAATTGAATTTAGAGATTTATGTTCCCAAGAATCCTATGTTTCACAGAAATGGCAAAGACAACATGCCTCATGAGTTAAAGAGCTCTCAATATGTTGCCTTTCTTACTGCTTGCAGACATTATATTGAGCCCTTTTTTTGTGTTTTAAATTCTCTTGAATTGTTTTTGTTGATATGATATAGGAATACGTGCCTGTGGAAGATGAAGATGTTGCCAAGTTGAATTGGGAGGTTGAGATTGAGCAAGTGGGATTCACTGCTCCCCTCAAACAGGCTGAAGTTGCTCTTTGATCAAGACAGCATTAATTAATGAATTGAAGATTTCAAAAAGAAAAAGAAAAAAAGAATGTAGGAGACTTGTTTGATTTAAATTAAGGTATCTGCACTAATCAACTGAGCCCTACCATAAATGGTGAGGTGCAAAACAATGGCTAGGACAAGAATTTGGACACAGTAGTTTCTTCTTGTATTTTTGGAAGTGGGAAAATATGCTTTTGTATGTATGTATATCCCTCTCTCTCTACATGTATGTGGTGTTGGGGTTTTGTTGAAGGATGTTTTGCTATCAGAGAAACAAGGTAACAAAAGGAATACAACAAAAAAAAAAGGGTTTATGCAGCTTTATAGTGCTGTATATATTCTCAGGCTATATAGGATGATTCAGCCTGCCTGCACCGTTTTATTCCTGCCCTTTTTCTTTTAATATATATTGAAATTATTTGTGGGTTGTTTGAGACAGTTTGTTTAAGGTAGGTGTTTGTGGTGTTATGAGTTAGTGTTATCTTGTTTGGTAGGTTTCCTGAGTTGTGTAAAGGACAAGAGAAAGTAGCAGTATAGGGCAGGCAGGCAGGCAAAGTTCACTTTTTTCCCACACAAGTTGCACTAAAATGGTTGGCTAGAGAAAAAAGTTCATATTTTCTTGTTTCCTGACATAAATGTTCCATTGGAATTAAATATCAATGGGCTTTAATATTTAAGTGAATAAGCCCGCTGGGTTTGTTTTATATGTATTGTATGTATAAATATGCGTCGAGTAATGTTATCTTACATACTTAGTCGTTCAATTTTATTGACTAATGCTATTCGATAGTTGTTAGTTTTGTTGAGTAGATACTATTCGATGGACTTATTCATGACTCCTGAGTTATTAGCTACTAGTAAGAAGTATTTAGGTTTTTTGTGAATGAACAAATAATTTTAAAGATCTATTGATGGTGGATTCGAACTTGAGACATTTGGGTCAAGACATTAATTCCACGAAAGTTTATATCTCGATTTTGATGTGAGTTAGTTTTGAAAATTCATATTGAGATGTAATATCCTAATTAATAATTAGTGTTACTTATGTTTTATTAAAGTAAATAGTTCTTCACGTGTCGAACATCACCTTGGTAAGTTTAAAATAACTAATTATGTGGATCTTTTTTATATTTAAATAATTATATAATTTTGACTCGGTCTGTGAGTTGGACATGCGTGATATTTTCTTCTATTTCAAGGACTTGATGGAGAAAGGAAGTGTAAATTTTGAGTGGTTTGGAATTTGTTACACTTATCTCTTTTTTCCATATATGTATTACGTCATCATTAAGTTTAAGTATGCCATTATAAGGTTAGATGTGCATAAATAATAAATAAAATATTTTATAGCGTTAATTTCTATTTTTTTCTTACATATTAAATAGAGTTCAAGGAAATGGCAACCTTGGAAGTTCAAGGAAATATCCATGACAGCTACATCTCAGCCACAACATCAGTATTTACTATTAATTAAATTTAATCACCACTTTATCATATATTAACACCGAATTTAGATATTTGAATTAAGTGTGTTTTGAATGAGTCAAATATATAAGAATGTTTTAGGAGAGAGAAACAAAACTAAGATGAAATTCACCATCATTTTCATATTTTCATAGTTGCAAATTCCTAGAAATAATAAGTGGTCACGAGTCAAGAGAAGACTTTACAAGTCAAGAGATTGAGATGTTTCCCATTTCTTTTTCTCCAAATTTGCAAAAAAAAAAAAAAAAACGTTTGGAAAAAATGTGCATGTTTATATATTGATTATCATAAATATATGAGTCTGATTCTTGACTATTTAATCAAATTTTAACTTATATGAGCTATGCTGTTATTGTTCACAACATCATCGGTTAATAATAAATTAGGGATGGTTTTTTAAGTGGCATGAGATAAGACGTGATATGTTTAATTCATGTTTGGTAAAATTTATTAAAATATATGTAATATATAAATTATTGTATATTTGTATGTTAGGATGTACTAAAATTAGATATAAAATCTTAATTCCTAAAATGTTATTTATAATTTTGAAATTCTATTGATTTAATTAGGATTAGTTTTTTTAAATCAGTATATGTATATTATAATGATGCCCTATACAAAGTATCTCAAGATCCAAATTCATATATAATGACACATTTGTACATTATGTATACAAATATCAATAAATTTAATTATAAATATTTCAATAAAATATGAGTTTATATTTGTATTTTAATCAGTCTCGCAGTAAAATGGTATCACTTAAATTTTTGCAATGGAATAAAAGATACTGTAATATAAATCAGGGTTGTTTTTTTTTATTTTTTTAATATTAAATTAACCATGTAAGTATGAACATATTAAAAGAATTTCGTTACACGGGTGTATCTTCCTAGTATGACTTGTTGTATCGTTGATAATTTTTTCTTGACTGCCGAAAATTCATGAAATTGTTTGTGTTGTCTCTTCTCACCAAAGAGCCCACATTAATTGCTGTATTTAATCGTTTAGATGTAGTTGTGCCGTTGCATATTGCGTAGTAATCCCGCTTTCATGCGGTGTAGTGTTTTAATTATTATGATATAAACCACTTGTAATTTAAAAAAAAAAAAAAAGCGTTAGTAAAATTTTAGCAGAAATCAAACAGACCGAGTCTTGTCATATTGCCTAACTCACTGATATAGAGAAAGATCACACGCCAAAACTAGAAATAAATTTATTCCATTTTTTGGTCATTGTGTGAAAGCTACTAGTAACATAATTATAAAGAAAATAATGTAAATGTATAAAAAATTACATTTTTTGCGTGATTAAATGAAAGTTTTACGAGAAATATAATAGATAGTATATTATTATTATTATTATTATTATAATTAAAACTTATTTGTGTAATATAATCCTATGAAAGAGATGGGCGGCTATTTTACCGATAATCATGATCTAAAGTCCAATTTTTATACGGAGAGACTAGAAAAAGCGCGTGAAAATCAAAGTCATCTTGTTTTTATTATTGACAAACATATATGGCCCACATAGACTTCAATTCTTAAAAAACTAGAAATAAAATAAAATAAATGATGATAAATCCGCAGTCGAAAATCTCTTTTGCTATATAAATAAAGCCATGCTGCACATATATGTCTGCAATAAATCTTCAGTGTTCTTGTGTCACACTGCATTGCAAGAACCCAACATCCACACAACAAACCTTAACTAGCAGTAAGAAAAAAGCATCTTTTTATTTGAATATGGATGAAGAATCTAAATTTGATCTGAAGTTGCCTGGATTCAGATTCCATCCAACTGAGGAAGAGCTCTTGAATTTCTACCTCAAAAGCATGGTTTCTGGGAAGAAACTGCGCGGCGATGTTATCGGTTTCTTGAATATATACAACTACGATCCCAAAGAATTGCCACGTAAGCATTCTCCTGGCAATTTTTTCTTCATTTTTATATTCAAAATTATCATTTCATCTGTTTATATAAATATAGTTTCGTTCGTCTATTTCTAAAATCCTACTCTGTCCGTGCAGGGCTGGCGAAAACAGGGGAGAGAGAGTGGTACTTCTTCGTGCCGAGGGACAGGAAGCACGGCGGCGGAGGGAGGCCGAACCGCACGACGGCGAACGGGTTCTGGAAGGCGACGGGTTCGGACCGGCAGATTGTGAGCGGGTCGGATCCGAAGAAAATGCTCGGGCTCAAGAAGACACTCGTTTTCTACGAGGGCAGAGCGCCACGTGGCAGGAAGACCAACTGGATCATGAACGAGTACCGCCTCCCCGACAAGTGCTCCGCCCTTAAGGTAACTAATCAGCCCAAAAAAAACCTTGCTGAAGGCTAAAATTTTCCAAATTTTAAATTTGAGATTATAAAAAGAAAATTTTCTTATTATTTGATTTGGTGATATAAACTATTATATAATAATTCACACAAAAATATCTCGATAATTTAATCATTTTAAAAGATAATTTTAAAAACTTTTAAGGTATCTAGTCTAATTTCTGAGCTCATGTTGCGGATCTCACAACACAATATGTTTGTTTTAGCTTTTTGAACATTTTGTGCTGGGCTAGGTTTGGATTGGGCTTAATATAATACTATGTAATAAGGAAAAGTTTTGGGTTTGCACTGGGCTGAAGTCGACGACTAATGCATGAATTGCAAATGCAGGATATAGTGCTATGCAAGATATACATGAAGGCCACCTCTTTGAAGGTGTTGGAGCAGAGGGCTGCAATGGAGGAAGGGGCCAAGGCCTACTCCTCTTTCTCTCTCTCTCCGCGGCCTACGGATTCTGTCTCCTTCTGCAGCAGCCTGCAGCTTGAGGCGGGCGGCGCGGGCAAGGAGTTGAAGAGAGAGAGGGAGGAGAGCGAGAGACGGCCTTGCTCGAGCTTGGTACTGCCCAATGGCTTGCAGAATTTAGCAGAGCTGCAGGTGCCTAAGATGAGCACGGATTGGATGCAGGATTCCTTTTGGACTAATCTAAGCCCATGGCTTGATAATTTCTCACCATTCATGCCAATGTGTTGATTGATGGTCGGAGTTTCTTTCAAGAATTGCATTAACATATATTGTAATGTTTGAGATTATGATTCAAGAGAAAACTGTGCAGCTGTGCTGATTAATCGCCTCATCTAGTTGATTGTAAGTAGATTTAGTTAGTTGGGAACTCTGTCTTTGCAAGAGCAATGACGATTCCTGTGCATGAAACTCTTTTTTGCCTTTTGGCACCAAATCAAAGTATTTTAATCTGTTCAAGTTTGAATCCAATTAAGATCAAAGATCTTCAGCTGAGCTGCAAGCATCCAAATTCAATATATTATTTCTCAACGCAATTACTTTTCTTTCCTCAAAACGCCCTTAAGAGACGGTGGGTTAGACGTACTCCCAATCCGTATATATAAAAAATAACAAATCACATATTTTGTACATGACTAAGCCTAAAAGTGATTCAGCCAGAAAAAGACGAAGCAAAGAACTAACCATAGGAAAGGCCCACAACCCAGGCCAGACCCAAGCCTCAAACACCTAAGCAAGAAACAAGGTAAGGCCCATTATGGGCAATACCTCCTACACTAAGGAAGAACAAAAAGAGAATACAAAGAGGGAAGGCCCAAAAGTGACCCATCCCACAAACACAAAAGGTACATCAAAATCAGAAACTAAGGGCCGACCAATCAAGGGAGTCGGGAGACACCGAAGAAACTCAGACACAATTACTTGGATTTATGAAACTTCTCAAATCTCAAGAGAATATAATAGAACAGCCCAACACGAGGGGATTGCATAGTTTAATGCTATCTTAGTTGTCCAGATTCCAATTGTCTCTGCAGAGACAACAATTACTG